>VXBA01004779.1:9199-26862 GCA_013399895.1 Serilophus lunatus | reverse complement strand
TTTTGTCTTATGAAAATTTTTTTTTTTTTTTTTTTTTAAAAAAAAAAAAAAAAAAAAAAGAAGGTCTGTGGGAGTAGAGAGAGATGGAGGGTATTCAGCGCAAACTAATTTGCTTTAAACACCAAGTCTGCAAATCTAAGACTGGCAATACAACTCAGAGAAATTGTGTAGAGCAAAGACAGCAATGTCTGGAAGTGAAATTTTAAGTCGAATGAGTATTTGAATATGCTTCATGTGCAGTTTTTGTTTCTTAAATTTGTAGCTAATGGCAGGATTAATTTACTTCACTCTTAGATGTTTTCTATATAGTTTATATGTGAGTTAATATTTCTAGCATCATTTTATAATCTATAAGGTGAAAAAACCCTTGAGGAAATATTTAACTCATCCTATTGTAAGACTCTAAATTAGGTCAGAGGAATTGTTCACTAGAAATATCTGTTTCTCTGGAGAATAGCAGCTAAGGTAATTTTAGAAATCTGCACTGCTGTCATGGTTTAACCCTAGCCAGCAACTCAGCCCCACAGAGCCACTCTCTCACTCCCTCTACAGTGGGGCGGGGGAGAGAAACGGATAGAAGTGAGAAAATTTGTGGGTTGAGATAAAGGCAGTTCACTAGGTAAAGCAAAAGTTGCACGCTTAAGCAAATTAAAAACAGGAATTCATTCACAACTTCCCATGGACAAGCAGGTGTTCAGCCATCTCTAGGAAATCAGGGCTCCATCAGACATAACTGTTACTTGAGAAGACAAATGCCATCATTCTAAGTGTACCCTCCTTCTTTCTCCTTCCCACAACTTTATTTGCTGAGCATGCAGCTATATGGTGTGGAATGTCCCTTTGGACAGTTGAGGTTTGCTGTCCTGAATGTGTCCCTTCCCAACTTCTTGTGCACGCCCAGTCTACTCTCTGGTGGAGTGAGGTGGGCTGTGAAGCAGAAAACACCTTGGCTCTGTATAAGCACTGCTCAGCAATAACAAAAATATCTCAGTATTATCAACATTTTTTCAGAGGAAAACTCAAACATAGCGACATACTAGCTACAATAAAGAAAACTGACTCCATCACAACCAGTACAACTCCTTATATATAAAAAATTATGTGAATAGGTGCCACACTAGAAATTTTGCTAAATTTTGCTAAATAAAACTTATTTTCTGTTCCACTATTACATGTATGTGGTGTCAGTAGTCAATAATATAGAAGGATGTCTTAAGAGACCAGATCCCATGTACACAATTGAAAGAACTGGAGTGTACCTCCTGCATGCTTGTACTGTGCAGTCGTGTGTCTTTTGAGATCCCATTCCATCTAAACTATGGCTTTTTGCAATTTCTAAAAAAATTAGGCTTTGCTTGTCAAGTATGATTCAGATCTTCTTTAAATTGCTTACTAGTCTGAGAGCAAGAAAGATCTGAACATCTTTAATTAATTTCTATTTTGTCTAGTCTGTGTAGTTATAATACCCCAGTTAATATTTTATAGCACGTATTGAAACACATTATTTTTCTGTGATTCTTGTGTTTAATTCTTCAAATTCTCTTGTTTTTTTTGTTAATTATCAGTGGTGGTTTAGCACCACTATATTCACTAGGGGGCACTCTTAATAGTGACGAGAAGAATGAACAGAATGTGACAACAGAGAAACACTTTATTTGTCTGGAGCTTAAACAAAGGAAAACACAGTTTAAGGGAACCCCAGACTCAACACAGAAAAAGCACCCAACAAAAACCACGAAAAAGGAAAACAAAGGAAAAAAAATAAGGGAACTGCTTTCAAAGGCCAGGCAGGCTGGCCAAAGACAAGCAGTGGGAAGGGAGAGCCACTTCCTTCTTCTCTCTCCCTCTCTCTGATGGTAGCCAACTCCCAGCCCTTGAAGTCTCTGGAAAACACAACACAGTGAAAATTCCTTCCCCCAACCCGCGATGTTATTTTGGGGAAGCTTTCAAACTGTAGTTGTGCTGGTGTGGCTCCGATGCCGATGGGGGATGGGCTGAGTCAAGCCANAGCCTCCCGGCGCCATCTTTTGCCAGCCGCGGGATAGCTGCTGCATCCCAGGGTGCCCGCCGCCCACAGAACCCACAAAAGGGGGGTCTGGGGCTGACCGGGGCCACAGGAACTGCCCGGGCCGCGACCACGCCCCTCCTGCCACGCAGGGGCTGTTCCTGGGGCCGCTGGCACCGCGGGCTTCTTGACAGCTTTTCCTCGTGGCAGCGCGGGAGCTGGTGCGGCCACCGAAGCGTCCCTGCAGGGGCGCGGGGCTGCCCCACGCCGGGAGGGACCTGGTGCGTCCCCGCTGCCACCCGCACGGCCGGGCCAGGGCCACGTGCTGAGCTGCCCCCCACCACCGCCCGCAGGCGCCGCAAAGGGCGAGGGGTGGAAGCCCGCACTGCAACCCCACACCGGCACCACGGGCTCCCGGGAGCCGGCCCCGCACACCCCTGGAGCCGGCCCCGGGGAAAAGCAGTGGTGAGTTGGGGAAGGAAGCGAAAAAAACCTGAAAAAATAGGGTTTTATACCAAAAATGGGGACATCCCTTCCCTCCCCCTCCCTCTAAGAAACCCCCAGCACCTCATGTACCCTTTCAAACCCCTATATTATCCCAGTGTATTCACTCCTGGAGATATAGATCCTTGACAAACACATTTTAGAACTTTTTTGTTGTTGCTGTTACATTATGAGCAAGTAGATATTAAACCAAAACCCAGCTTAAGCAGGCATCTATTACTTCAGACCATAGCAGCTGCAAGAAGACAGCAGAAGCCAGAATAAACAAATCATATATTCTGCTTGCATTTCTCTTTTTCATGGCTGTAAATGGCAGCTCTGCATCTTTCAGCTGGGTGGGAGAGAGAGCTGATTTAGGATTATGAATAAAAGAGCTTTGTTCAGATCAGGAAGTCTGCTGTGGTAACTACTGTAAGATCATCACAGCAAAAAGAGGTATCAGAAAACAAATTTGTTTTGTATAAAAGCCATGTGAAATATATGTCATGAGTTAAGTTTTGGTGTGTTTTTTTTCATTGTGTTTAATTGTTTGGGGTTTTTAGCATGTTATTTTCAGAAGAAAGAAAAATAATATATCTTGCCTCATCTGAAAATATAATTAAATATGATCTCTAAGATACAGTAAGATAGAGTGCGTAGCTGTACTTCAAAACTTCGGTAATATTTTACATGAAGACAAAAAGTTCTAGTCAATACTTTCAGAAATCAATAATTCCTTTCATTCTTGGCTTGAATTGACTTAAAGGATCTTCTCAAGAAGTAAATAATCAACACTTTATGAATATTCGTAATTGTTTTAAGTGTTTCCAGTTTAGTCTTCATAAAGAACTTGTCATCTTTGGACATTTTGATCATTTTGTCTATACACATATACCAATAGATTCATTTTATGGATTAATTCTTTTAGGTGACTGTCATGGTTGAACTGCATGGAGTTGTATGTATTTTGATATTTTGTAGACTTATTATGAATTGTTCTTCCATTCACATTGTCCTCTTCTTCAGGGCATGGTTCCTACCCTTCTCCAGTGACAAATTAAATTGTTTCACCTTATGGAAAGAAAATCAAAAGAAAACAATCTTCTGCTTATCTAAACATTATAGCACAATATTAGTCATATAACTGAGATAAGTAAACATAAAAGTACTTAAAAACCACAGATTAGGATATTTTGTAGTCGTCAAGGTTTTACTATCATAGACGGCATGAAATTTAAAAATACAACCAAGTCAAAATGACAGTTCTTACATTTTGTCAGGCATAGAGGATATGTGGAACTTTCTTCTGCTGGTTATTCATTACATGGATATTTTCATTTGAATGTACTTACACATATTTGGTTCTGACAAATAGCCTGGTGAGAGTAAAACAGGAAACAATTGTTGAATGATTTGACATAAAATATTCCATAACATAAATTATTTTACACTTTATGAGTCTTCCAAAGTTACTATTTTATTTTGTGTGAAGGAAGATTTTTCACATCAAACATTTTGGAAGGAAGAATTCAAGGAAAAAAAAAAAAATCAGTTTAATTGCAATAATTTTCCAGTCAAGTCATTGATCAAAATTCAGTTATTCAGATAGTCTTATCTAGTTCTTCATGTCTGGCTGCTCTCCTGATAGAAGCAGGAATGATTACCTGCCGTTGCTACTAAAGCTGTTAGCCTAGTACAAAGTGTTCCTTATTTTCTTTAAAACTCCATCGCCAACATGAGTTTCAAGCACTTGGAGAGGTAAACAGCTATTTCTTTTTCAAGTTATTATATTTGTGCTGCAGCCCATCAGAAATGGAAACATAAAGCAGAATAAGAATTACTATCTTTTCTTATACTTTCTTTTGTCTTCAAGGGCTCAAAACAAACTGTCATTTGTATATGCACTTCATCCTGCTCTTGAGAACTAATAATTCTTCTGTGTGAAAATTCAAATAAAGACATACTAAAGGAACATGGTGGATCACCTCTGGCATATGAACACATGAAGTGGTTGTTTTCAGTTAAATGAGGAAAGATCTAAAATTATGAATTGTGCCACAGATGCTACTGCTTCGGAAAGGGAATAACAAAAGGTGCACTAGCAAAAACCATAAAATAGTTCCACAAGAAAATTTTTTTGAGATATGTTTCTGGATGTAAAAAGCTCAGAAGGTACATGAAGAAAAATGAATTCAGGTTTACAGTGATCATTAGAGTGGCAATTTGATTTTGGGAGGTATATATTATGAGGGTACAGTATCAGAGTTATGAAAGTTCAAGACAAACAATTTGAGTCAGAAAAATAAGCTATTAGGAAGAGGAAAAACTATGAAGAGAATACCTAATGGTACTTTTGTGAAAGGAGAAGGATAGCAGGAAACCCCTGCTCCAAACATCACCATCTCATCTCAGTTAAAGCATGGTGAAAGCGTTGGAAATGGGTGCTCAGGAAGTCTGTGTAATTACCACCCTGGAGGTGGTCAAAACCAAGACAAAGGAGACTCTGAACAATCCACTCTAACTTTGAAGCCAGTCTGCTGTTAGCATGAAATTGGGTCAGGTGACCTGCAGAATGGATCACAGTAGAAAATTGCTTCAAGAGCTACCTGAGACCTAGGGAACTTCAAACCTTCAGACCTAGGGAACTTATTTTTGGAAATAAGAGATGAAGATCTTGGTTTGCACTCCTTCTCACAGACATATCTCGAAATTCATAATTTAAGATATTACAAGGTTTTGTTTAGCTTAAATGATAATTTTGAAACCTGTTGCAGTTGGGACGAGTGTAACATACTATGTTGCTAGACAAAATGGCCAAAATGGCTCCTTTATTGCTGTAAGCATTTGGTATTATATTATTACAGAAGGCAATGTGTTCTCATTGGACAAAAAGTTGTTTTCTACTACTATGATTGGAGGATTATAAAAAGGAACCAGAAGGTTTACTTATCACTAGCTACAATGTTTTTACTACAAAGTTTACTTTATACCTTGTCAACAACAGACAGTCTGCAAGCAGCCGTGGCTTCTTCAAACATGATTCACTGTTCACAGTGCATGTGCTTTTACTTATCCAAAGGCATGCTGAGGTTCACAGTGACTTTACTATTTTAAGGATATACCTAAATATTATCAATATCAATTCTGTCAATCAATGCCATACTGCTGACAGAACCGCTGTCATCCCCGACAGAACCCTCTTGCATTTCATCATAATACATTTTAGACAATTGCTGTTCATTTGTCTTACATGAGTTTTAGGCATGTGCAATTAAGATATTTGTAAATTTGACAAACTAAGTTGAAATTACATGGCTGAAAAACACTTTTGTGGACACAGGATATGCTTTTACAACTCTACATTTAGGAGCTGCATGTAACTAAAGGTGAATAACCACCACAACATCAGCAAAACAATTCGATTTCTTGACAGTGATACTTAATATTGAATGATACGGGCTTTAGTGATAAGGTTGGTAAATTTACAGCCAGTACAGACAGGACCAGTGGATCCATATACATCTAATGAATGCCTCAAAAAACCCCATGAGAAGTTCAATTTAATATAGGCATAATATGCTGAATTCTTCGAAGGCTTCTAGTATAATTTTTTTTTTCTGTGTGGTTGTAGCTTAAAAATACTAAAATACTAATTGCAAGAAAACAAGTGTTCTCTACCTCGCTATTGATTGCTATGTGATACAGTATATCATAATGCAAGCCATCAGAAGGTAATGGGGTGTCTCTTTTTTTGAAGAAAAAAAGATGAAGTTCTGGTGCTTTTAAAGTTACTTAAACAGCAAAAAAAATCATTTTTGTAAGAAATTCTACTGATGATTAAATTGTGCATTATACGTTCCAATCAGTCTGGAAAAATATATTCTTAGGAAAAAAGCTCATTGGTAGTCACCATGTGTTCTGAGTTATGTATTGTGTAGAAATTGGTCTGTCTCTAGCTTGTTATTAAAAGCAGAAAAAAAGGAGGAAGTAAGTGAAAAACATTTTTCAAGTGCTAGCAGCTGCAAAAAGTGTGTATTATCTCAAAGAATTTTAGATTGAAGGAAAATTTCAGCCTTCCAGGGTGTTACACTGTCAGTCTGCTTTATGTAACAGTATGCTGAAATGATTAAACTCCAAAAGTCAAAAGGGATGTATGTTAACTTTTAGATATGACTTTTATTAATTTACCTTAAATCTTTCCAGACAAAACAAGAAGAATAATGTAAATTGGAAGTTTACCCTCAGATAGTAGCCTGCTACTGTCACTGAAGCCTCAGTGATTGAAATCTAGAGGACAATAAGCTTATTTTTATTTGAATAATTTTTAATGTTTACAATACATAAGGGGTAGATATTATCCTGTATTTTATGGTAGGCACTATCCCTGTCTATGACTGTTTCCTCTAGAGCTCAGTTTTGATTCCAGGCACAAGCTCTGATGCTGGTCTTGGCCAGAGAACTGTCTTCTTCATCCTCTTCCAGGATAAAGTACAAATGCCCAGGTTCATAAAATTTGTTGTACTCAATTTAGACAATATGAGGTAAAGCTCTCTCTCTCATGATTCCGTTCAGCTTCTCTTTTTATGCTGGGTAAGATACCTTACTTCTTGATAAGAGTATTCCTAAGAAGATAAAATTATGTGTTTCTAACTCAAATTCAACCTTCTGTTAAGAGTTTCCTGTTCACATGCTCTTAACTTGTGTCATTAGCAAGGACTTCATAATTTACTAGCACTGGCATCTCCATTTGAATCTGTCTAGAGTATTAAATTTTTGATTCCATTGTTCCCTTAAATTTATTTTCGGTGAAAAAGCTTCACATTTTTAGGCCTCACCATGAAAAGAATCTGCTTATATACTTTATGGTCTTTCATCCTCACTAGTTCCTTCTGTGCAAGATCATTAAACAGATTCTTGGAATAAGAAGTGGTGTAGAGAGAGAGCCTTTGCTTTATTTTCTAGATGGATGTGAAGAAGATGTGTGTCTTCTGTGGCTGGGACAGTCATAGCAACAACAGTTCCTGGGTGTCTTTTCCTGTAGGCAGGGTCAGGCACTGGGGCTGAGGAAGAGTAGGTAAGATATTTGAGTCATATCAAGAGACTAAAATTCTGCTTTAAAATATTTTTTCTCAAAGTGAAGCTGTCTATTTTAAGAAACAATTATGAGTGAAGATGACTGGTGAAGCATATTACCATTAAATTCTAATAAAGGAGTGCAAAAGCAGTTATCTACAAAACAAACTGAATTACTGGAGAACTGAAATGAGGGATATAGATGACTTCAAAACCAGAAAGGAGGAGCTGAGACAAATTCACATCAGACAGTGTAACAATGATTTTGAATGTGGCAAGGATAAATCAGAAACATATTGCTGAGAAAGAAGCATATTGCTAAGGGAAAAGGCTGTAGTTGAGATTGTCTCAGTAGTGTTTCAGGCAGATTGATATTTAAAGTCTGGGGAGGTACTTCAAGCCAAGTACTTCAAATACTGTGCAATCAACAGTTTATTTTATCAACTGAACCAGATGAGCTTTGAGAGAGAGTTTAGAGATTGGCAAACTTGCTTGAATCTCTTGCAGCTGCTGAAGTTTTAAAGGGATGAACAGACTCTAGTCAACTCAAAAACAGTTAATTTGGCCCAAAGGTGCAGTGACATCTTAATGTGCCAGCCATGTCAATGTAGGTTTTGTAGCAAGATAAACTATGTGCTTTGTGTTTTTTGTTTTTTTTTTTAATTTGAATGGATTCAAAATGAAAATAATATCTAGTATTATTTTTGTTATAAATGTCATAAAAAACATGCCATGGGTACACCTTTATCTAATTAAGATTTCAAACGCATCACAAAAATAATTTAATTTTTATTCAGGGATGCTCATAATTCCTCACATCTGATGTTTGCTAAGAAGGTCAGACCACTTTTCTGAGTAAAAAGAGCCTGCAGCATAAGCAAGTAATGCAAAAAGCTCTGATTCAAGACACTGCTAAGGCAACAAAGGGTACAGGAGAACATGTCGAGGAATATGAACTTTCTAACAAAGTGCAGCAATCTTTTAAGTGATTCTGAATGTGTTAAAACTGGCAATTCGCATACATGCAACTATGCAAACTTACTTTTTCTCTTGTACCTTTCATTCAGAACGAATGCTCTGTTCTGAATGAAGTGATGGTCTACTGTAAGACAATGCCAGTCATAGTGACAAACACAAGGGGAAAGAATCTTTTAAAAGGGTAAGGCAGTATCAACTAACTGTGTAAGGAAAGAAAGGGCAAAAGAAGTGAAAGAATAAATTAAACTCAAAATAGGGACCAAGAAGGAGCTCTATCAAATTTGGAGAAGGTTCGTAATACATGATAAATTCTCAGATCAGGATAAATACAGGCTACATGGAAAAACAAGCCAAAAACCTGGAATGACTAGAGGTAGAATTTTAGGCAGTTTAGGCTGGAAAAGTCCAATAGTTACAGAAATGAGAGACAGAAAACAAAACAAAACAAAAACAAAACAAAACAAAACAAAAGCTACTTTTTAAGATGCTTATACACAATTTTTATGCATGTGGGAACATAAAAGAAGTACAGATGAAAGAATCAGTGGTTCCACCTTGCTGCTAAACTGAATTATGAGCAAGCTTCATCTACCAATATGCATTAGACATTATTGCTCAGCATTCACACTGCCCATTTTACTGTTTAAAAGAACTCAACTTTTCTGATTCTCATTTATCAGTTTATTCCATCTTCCTGTTGGCTAGAGAATAGGAGAACAGTTTTATTTTATTTTTTCTTTTGGATAAAACCCCCTCACAATTTAGTACACAACAGACTATTATGCTGCAAATAATTAAATTCTGAAATTCCTAAAATTCACAGAGATTTTTAAACTGGAATTAAATATATTGATATTTCATGATCATAATTTTAAAATTAACACAAATGAGAAGAAAGGACGTTTCTTTAACAGTTAATTATATCAGTATAAAAATATTTCTCAGATTAGTACCAAAATAACAAATTCACCCTCTCCTTTTTCGATAAATTAATTTAATTTTGATTCTGATCATATTACATTTTAATATTGCTGTAGATAAAGCTGAGATTTCAAAACTGTCCTCTGAAAAATAAAAATTCCATTTTCATCAAGAGAGTTTTCATTCTCTGTTTTTAGCAGTTTTCAGTTAAAGAGAATTGTTATTCATTGTTTTCTCTTTTGTAACAACTCACAAATTGCTTCCTTGAGGCATGTTGATCATGCTTTCAATGATCAGGTTCTTGAAGGTCTTGTACTGACCTTTCACAAGTGAATTAATCTTATTTTAAGGTACATTGTTCTTTTTAAGATCAGACAGGCTCACAAATTTTAAAAGAGCTCCTATGAATCATACATATATTTTTTAACTGTTCATTTCTTGGTAATATTTGTGGATCATTTGTTCCTTTGACGTAAAACTTAAGCATTTTGTTAAGAATATTTCAGTGGGTCTTTCATAGGTTGCCCAGTAGAAAATAAAAAGAAGAATCAAGAACAAAAAAAGATCCCAAGCAAGATAATTTTACAAAAGTGACAAAGAAAGAACTGGGGAAAAAAAAATATGGAAGAGTGATCTATTGCAATAGATCACTGAAATTGGTCAAAAAAAAGAGGAGGCCTTAAAAAAAAAAAAGCAAATAATACTAACAACAACAAAAAAAAGTTGGAGAAGCTTACAATAGTGTTTAGGTCCTCAGGAGTAAAAACTTTTTATTGCTTCATTTGATTTTCTGAAGGAAGGCCTTCTAAATAATGTAAAAGACCCAGAGTAGCCTTTGTGAATTGCAAATGAGAGTTCAATTTCAACACACATATTTCAAATAAGATAAAATACAATCTAGGCTTGATTTGTTACTCATGCTGCAACACAAATTTTCATTTCAAAACATATTATTGACCTTTAGGATGAAAGACCAGTTAAGGGATGAGGAACTTAGCTCTGGAAGCTGTCTCTGTATAATGAAATAACTGGTGAAACCATTTGAAAAGGGATGTTTCTGCCAGAAGCGTCAAACACCACTGTCAGAGGGGCTAGAGCAGTTGTTTAGAAATCTTTTTCAGAAACTTTATGTTACCTTCCAAGGCAAAGGATGAAACTTCATTTGTCCTTTTCTGAAAGACATTGTTTAAATATAATGTATTGGAAGTGAAGCAAAAATCAGACTTCCTGTGGGACTCCTAGTCTTTACTAGTTCTCTAGGATGATAGAGTTCTCTGCTACAATTTGTTATGGAGTGAAATGACAGCCCAGTTTCACTGCAAAGAGAGAATTCTGTACCTGTGGGGAGGTATCCGAAGGACACGTTAATAGACATGATTTATTTTATCAAATTATTTATTTTTATAACTGTACACTTGCATAATAATATGAAGGAAAAATGAAAACATGAGAGCGAAGCTTAAGTTTAAGAAAAGAACAGCCCAAGACACTAATCAATTTTATCTGTGCATTAAATGATTTAAATGGGAATTGACAAGAGCAGCTACTAGGACTTAATTACAGAGGTTTTTTTCATTTGTTTTGTTTTGTGTTTTTAATTTTAACTTTTAGTGGAGTTTGATGAAACTTGCAAGTGGACTTCTTTTGGTTCTGCAGCAGGAAAAATATTTTGAGATATTTCTTTTTTCTATGAATTACTCTACCTTGAAATAAAACATCTGGTCTCAGAGGAACTTCAGCATGGTTTAGTTCTTGAATCAGTGCAAAACACATTCACCACTGTAGCACTATTGGGCTTTTGTGTGTTAGCCTCTTAGAAGAATTCACTGTGTCTCCACAAGCCTTAAAATGCTGAGAGCTCATCTGGGAGGCAAATATGGTTCTACTTCACCTTTATCTCCCACAGCTGTGAAAGCTGTCAGCTTCTAAAGCTGACAGATTGAGAATTCAGAATATCCTTAGTGTAGTTCAGTTATCTCACAGCAGTGTTTCCTTTACTTGTAGAAAGGCAGGAGCCTTTCTCATGAATTTTCCTTTATCCTTAATGATAGCAAGATCAACCTTCTTCCTACAAATATTAGTTGGATATATCCTCTATATTTACTACAGTGATTGTATAGCTATAGAGAATTATCTTTAAATGCTCAGTTTATGCAAGTAGCTGAGTTCTGAAATATCTTAAGAAATGTTCTAGTAGCCAGTAATCATGAAAAAGCTTTTAAAGGCTGGAATAGTTTCAAATGCTATTTGCTCTACTGCCAAAAATCACATTTTAAAATGTCTACAGTTAGCCTTTATTTCACACATAGATATCTCTAGAGCTGTGCAAGATGTTACTTCTTATTTAGCTGCAAACTGGCATTTCAATTTTTTTTTTCTTATTCCGCATCAAATAACTATTTTTCAGATTGTTTCCCATGAAAGAGGGGTTCATTTAAATATCAGTAATTCTGTAATATTTTTTGTTCGAGAAAGGCAAAAATTTTTCATTTATTACATGCATAATTTTACAATATTTCATAGCATAATTTCAAATAATGAACTGTTACTAGTTTTTAATCTACATATGCCACATAATTCATAGAATCAGAGAATATCCTGAAATGGAAGGGATTCACAAGGGTCGTTGAGTCAACTCCTGACTCCACACAGGGCAAACTAGGAGTTATACCAAATATCTAAGAACATTGTCCAAATGCTCCTTGAACATCAACAAACTTTCAGCCATGTTCACCTCCTGGGGAACCTGCTCCAGTGCTTGAACACTCTCTCAGTGAAAAACTTGTTCTTAATATCCAGTGTGAACTTTTTCTGACATTCCTCTAAGACATTCCTTTGCCTCCTCTCCCAGGACACCAGAAAGAGGAGATCAGCACCTCTATCTCCACTCCCATGTGAAGATCGCAACTCTTACTCATGAGGAAGTTGCAGACAGCAACTTCCTTTAGCCTCCTCTAATCCAATCAAATGTAGTATCCTCAGACACTTATTATACTGCATTCCCTCTAGTTCCTTCACCATACCTGCTGCCTTCCTTTGAACACATTTGAATAACTTTATACCTTTTTTTAATATTGTAGAGTTCAAAACTCCATGCAAGACTCAAGGTGAAGACACACTAGTGTTGAGTACACTGGAAAAATCAACTCTTAGCAGTTAGACCTGTTATACTGTGCTTAATGAACCTCAGAATATAGTAATTCTTATGCTTCAATTTTATCAATCCTTATGTTTAATTTTCATTAAAAATATGCATCATTTACACAAAACATGGTGCTCATCTCATCTACATTTAATTGCCTAAAAATTAGGCAATTCGTCTAAGTCAACTAGACTTTATAGTCAGTAGACAGAAATACGCATCTCTAAGCCAAAGTTCTTTTCAAATATTTATAACCATCGTATTATGTACCTGTTTAATCTCTCACTGCCAACAGAACATGACCTACAGTTTGCATATTCTACTGTCAGTTGTTCTTGCTGAGACACTGCTACCTCTCCTACAACTGCATAAATATTGATGCATTCTCACAGTTCACCAGCCTAAAACTTACAAGAAGAAAACATGTTATTTCTATTATAAGTAGATGAAGAAATAGATCTACTTTTTGGTATAAAGGAAACAGTAGAAGAAAGGTAATATTTGCACAGATTTTGTGTACATCTGCATTTATCTATATATTATAAAAACTGTACCAAATAGACCTGAAAAATTTGCATGTGAATAAATTGTTTTAATTTTTGTTGCAATATAAAAAAGATTTATGTAATTTCCAATATACAAATGCTATTAGCTTGTTTTCTCATTCATGCTTGCTTAAAATACAATTTGAATCCAGATTTTCATATTTCACAAGAAATTACGTTGTAATTCACAAATGGGGCATAAAAATTTTAAAAGTAAGTAGAAATGAATTTGCATTTTTACTTAGAAACACAGGACACTTAAAATTCTCATAAGAAATATTGGTTACACTAAAGGAGCACTGTAGATTGTATCACTTGCAAAGAACAAGGCCTTCTGAAAACTGTGACCCTGACTCTTCAAAATGTTTTCCAGTAACACATAAAACATGGCTTGTCATATAAGTTCCAAAACTTAATTAGCCCTTAACATATTGTTTTCTTTTAAAATGTCCCTCTTAATTATTCATGTCAGTGAAGCAGACTAATTATGCTTCTTGGATAAAAGCACATTGGCTCATTAATCTTTCTTTTTCAGTGACATATAAACAACAGTTATGATGAACAAGATAGCATTTTTTAATTATGATTTTTTGGCCTATATTAGATAGACAAAGTTTGAGATCCTCAGGGAATGTTAATGTTATTTAAAGATTATAGTTATGGTTGTAATATTAATATGAAATACTAAGAAAAAAATGAAATTAGACATCATATGCAATCACTTATTATTTCTGAATTCTATTGTCAATTAATTTCTGCCTTTAGTTTTTTTCATTTTATTAGCTATTACTCTAAACTATATTAAATTTTCCCAAAAATAAGGGATACAACAGACCAATATTAATTAACAAACCTTTAGGATACATAAGAAATAAAAAATACTCTTTAGCTTTTTTATTTTAAAAATTAAAGAGAAAAAAATTATTCAGAAGACTGTATGTTTAAGAGCTTCCTTTTTCTCACTCATTTAATCTTAAAACCACAAGAGCCACCATGTGTCTTATTACCATTGCATTTTGTCTTACAGTTCTTACTTCTGTAAAATCTTGCTGTGACACATTACTGCATTGGTTATCAAATGTAGTCATTTGCTCTGCTTTTTTGCTGTAAGTTGAAAGAGCACAGAAACTAATTCTGGTCTGGCAAACTTAGCTACACTATTAAATCATTTTCTAGTTAATGTCTATCACTTTCTTTGCTCCAGTTTCTCATTGTCTGCTTTTTAAAAGTGATCTTGATCTCACTGCAAATAATTTTAAATTGTAATAAGAATTTTTTGTTATGGGAAAACCTTGCAACATACTAACAAGCACATATGTTCACATAAAACTAATTAATTGGATCATAGAATCATAGAATGGATTTGGTTGGAAGGGACCATCTAGTTCTAAACCTCCTGCCATGGGTAGGACCAGGTTGCTCAAAGCCCCATCCAACCTGTCCTTAAACACTATCAGGATGAGAGGCAGCCTGTTTCAGTGTCTCATCACCCTCATAGTAAAGAATTTCCTCCTAATATCTAATCTAAACCTACTTTCTCCCAGATTAAATCTATTCCTCTTTGTCCTACCACTATATGCCCTTATAAAAAGTCTCTCTCTGCCTTTCTTGTAGACCACCTTCAGGTACTAAAAGGCTGCTATAAGGTTTCCCCAAAGTCTTTTCCAGACTCTCTTACCCTGTCTTCACAGAGGAGGTACTCCAACCCTTTTGTCATTTTTGTGGTCCCTCTCTGAACTCTGTTCAGCAGGTCTACATCATTCTTCTAATGGGGTCCACAGACATGGATGCATTAATGGTGTCTCACTAGAGTGGAGTAGAGGAACAGAATCACCTCCCTTGAACTGCTGCGTTTTTCCTTTGTAGCAGCCCAGTATACTTTTGTATATTTCTGAGCTGCATGCATTGCTGGCTTAAGTCAAGCTTCAGACCCACCATCATTCCAAAGATCTTCTCCTTAGGACTGCTATTAATCCAGTCTCCACCCAGCATGTATTTGTGGTTGGAACTGCTGTGATGGAGGTGCAGGAGCTTGCACATGGCCTGGTTGAACCTCATAAAATGAACTTCGTTTGTACAGGCCCAACTCTCAAGCCTGTCAAGGTCCCTCTGAATGGCATCTCTTGCTTCCAGCATGTTGGCCATACCATGCAGCTTGGTGTCATCTGGAAACTTGCTGGTGGTGCACTCAGTCTCACTGTTTATGTTGCTGACAAACATGCTGAACAGTGCCTAGACCCAATATCAACTAAGGAACACCACTTATCACTGATGTATACATTACCTACTGAGCTTTCACTGTGCACCTCCAAGATCTCAGCAAAACTGCTTCTTATACATCTGTTATGGATCTAAATCCTGTTGTAATGTTGTTTTTTTCTCCATCCCAACTGCTCTGGGTTCAGGCAATGTGCGCCTTCTTCCCCCCTTCCCCAAACACCTGCCCATGATGGATCAGCTCCAGGGTGCTGGAGATTTCCTGAGGTCACAGCTGCTGCCCACAGGGCAGGGGAGGGGGAAAAGCTGGTGAAGAGGTGATGGTGGTGCCACTTTCCCACATGGAACCGGGCCAATCTTGGGTGTGGGGAGGGGAAGGCATCACGAGAAAATGGGGAATACAAAAGTTGCATGTGAGAGAGATGTCTCTCTGCGAGTTCTGGTTGTTCTCGAGTTGTTACTTTGTATTCTGTGGTTTTTTCACATATATGTACATACATACATTCATATATATATTCATATTTATAAATGTTTTATATATATATATATTTAATAAAGAGCTCTTGTTCTTTTTTATTTTTACATTTTACTGATTGTCTCTTCATATTTAAATAGTGCAATTTGTCTTAAAACCAAGACATCATGCTTCTGTTCCCATTTAATTTCATTGATTCTTTTCTAACAAACTAGTTGCGGCTTCTCAGTGTCTTCCTTGTAAAAGGAAGTCCAAAACTGAACACAGTACTCCAGATGCAGTTCAGTTTCACATACATGCAGAAAGGAGTAGCATTTTTTCGCCAGCTGCCCACATGCTTGCTAATGCAGTACAGTATATAGTTTGTCTTTGCCATGAAGATTACTCTACTGGTTTAACTTGTTGACACATGGTTTCCCAGACCATTACCTGGAAACTTGCTCTCTAGCCATTTGGCAGTGCTAAGACTGTATGGGAGTGTGGGATTATTCTATCCCAAGTACATAACTTTGCAAATTTTGTCAAACTTCGGGAGATTTGGCTGCAAATATATTATGGCTGGCTGTGAGAATACTGCTAAAATCACAGTAATTTACATACATGGCTCTCCCCCCACCCACACAGCCAGACATCTCACCAGTGAAGACCATCAGGCTGCTAAAGAATCTTTGGTAAATACATGCTGGCTGTTCCCAATCTCCTTCCTCGTGTAGGTGTAAATGACTTACAGCAGGATTTGCTTCAAAACCTTCCAGGGTAATGAGATAAAGCTGATTATAATTTCATTTCCCAGATCTTTTCCTTTTTTCTTGAAAATAGATGTGAAATTTCCATTTTTCCATTTTGAGACCAGCCTCACAATATTGTCAACTGCTGTGGATTAGCTCTAGTAGGCACCTAAGCCCTACAAAACTGTTCATTCTTTCCCACACAGCAGGATGTGAGACAGAATCAGAAGGGTAAAACTGAAAAAGACCACATATTAAGGTAAAGACAGTTCAATAGGTAAAGCAAAACAAGGAATTCACACATTGCATCTCATTGAGATGAGGCAGGTGTTCAGCTATCTCCAGGAAAGCAGGGCTCCATCACATATGCCTTACTTGGGAAAGAAATGCCATCACATCAAATGTCATACCCTTCCTCCTTCTGACCCCAGGAATTATTGCTGAGCATGACACCATATGGTATGGAAAATCCTTTTGGTCAGTTGGGTTCAGCTATCCAAGCTGTGTCCCCTTCCAGCTTCTTGTGTAATCCCAGTCAGGTCCTTGCTGGTGGGGCAGCCAGTATGAGGAACTTGCCTTGTTAATCTCCCTTTTGGCTCATAAATTGTGAAGCAGACATCATCCACTCATTAGGAAAGCTCTGTGCATTTGTGCTACTCCTTTGCACAGAGCACCATCTTCCCACTGTAGTTTTCCATGCCAGTTCCATCCAGAATTCTCATTATTTTTTCCCACGTCATATGCATTCGTGCACTGACACTTGAGACAGATTCCAGCTGTTCCACTTGCTGAGAGGAAGTGTGAGAGCCTCCCCTCTTCTTGTTCTCCCTAGGTGTTTCAGCCTTGCACTCTATTCCTCCAATTTTCTGCAGTTTGGTCTTTATCCACCAACTAGACTACTATAAATTCCTCCTTTAAATACTTTTGTTAATTAAATGGATTGTATTTAATATTTACTTTTCCTCTTTATTTTTTTTAATTTTTAATTAGTATAAACTAGCATTGATGTCTACATAGATATGACAATTTATACTTTCCACATGCTGGTATCCAGATTTATTTAGCCTTTTAAATATAATTTGAATCTAGAAAAAAA
>VXBA01004777.1:70532-143843 GCA_013399895.1 Serilophus lunatus | reverse complement strand
AGTCATCCCACCATGTTTCCACAGCATTTTTACCTTTGCCATCAATGTGAATTAGATGGGTAAAGGTAAATAGGTGGCTACTGTACTGTGTCAGTAGGCCTTTGTGGCAAAGGTGGCTGGTGAAATGGGTCCCAAACCACGACGTAGCAAAGTAAGAAAGAGCTTAAAGGGGAGCTGGAGAGGGAGTCAAGGTGAGAGTCTTTTGTTATGCTTGTCTTTGGTTTCTTTCGTTCGTATTTTTATAAACACTCAAGTAAAAACATACTTTGTTTTGGTAAAAATTCAAGTAAAACTTGAGTTACCTAATATTTGTGTAGTTTCTGTTTTTAAGCTATAAATGAAACCAGGAAAAATACTTTGAGGATTTATTTTAGTTGTCAATATTATCAGAAAACTTAATCCTAAATTCATGAAAATGTTGTATTCATAAAAAAAAGATAAGTTTTGACAACTATATTTCTGCAAAATTGTGGTAAAACCAAGAGGTGGCAAACATTCACTAAAGAGCCAGACAGAAAAATTACTCTTTTCTTACTTCTCCTTACCCAGTCATTCTGAACTATAATTTTTGAAGATGTGAGAAACCCAGAGTAAATTGTCTTGCAATTCAAGTGTTGAACCGATATGTCACAACAAAGTTGACCAACCAGTATCATATGTGTTACTCCAGAGCAGATTTCTCTCAAGTACTCTTCCTAATGATATTCAGCATTGCATAGAATACTAAGCTTCTTATGGAGAAAGGATAGAAACTTTGCAGTCTGGCCTATTTTTATGCTGATGGATATTTAATGTAAAGTGGACCTACTGCAATAGGAGAGATTAAGAACAACACTCAAGGATACCTTAAAGTGGTTCAGACTCTCCCTGGGATTGGGAAGACAAGAGTTTAGTTGACCCTAGGAGATAGAGGAGCCTTCTATCCTTCCAAATAAGCTTAGCTCCAAATGTCCTGTATGTTTCAAATACTTTGAAGCTGCACTGTTAATGTGTGTGAGAGTCCAAGAGTCCAAATACTTTCCATGTTGGCTCCTGCAAGGTTGTCCACCTGTGAAAGAACTACAGTAAAAGATGTAAAACCTCACTGTGAAAAATGTAAAACTGTACTCATTAAATCCATTAGGGAACAGACACGAGTGCCCATCACAACTTTCTGGTAGCAACCAAACAGATGTGAACAAGCTGTTTTAAAGTAATACCTCACTCAGCCTTAAGAGGTCCTGCAGGCATGTCATCAACACTTCCACTTCATAGGCTGATGAGTGATCAAGTACATTTGGCAGGAATACTTACTGTTTTGAATTAGTAAAAAAAAAAAAAAAGGCAAAAAAAGCGCAAAACTTTCAAACTACAAAGATTAATGGGGATGTTCTACATAAATGTTGCTTGTACTTATTTATGTCCCAGTATGTGATCTTGAACAAATTCAGACTAAATACTGTCTTTGTTCACTGCTTTAATAGCTACAAACCTTCCTTAAAGGAAAGACACTTTTACTTTTATCATCTTATCAACTTCATGTGAAACAGATCCTGGTTGTCAAAAACAGCCTTGTGTCTGAAAGTGCTTTAAAAAAGTAGGAGCTTTGTAGAGACTGTTCACTGACATACAAGCAAATGGAACGGGCAGGTGTGTTTGACAATAACTTTTAGATAGTATTTTATCTAAGAGTCTGTCCAGCTGTGCTGCATAATCTTGTTACATTTTTTTGATGCCGAAAAGTCAGTCTGACAGAAGTAGGATGTGATGAAAAGAAAGAGCTCTTATATAGGTTTAAGTGGATCTCTTATTTACCTGGCTGTTGCTAAACAGTGTTAACTTGGACTATATGCAGATGGTTTCCATGTGGTAGTACTCCTGTCTTTGTATGGTTCTGACATGAGAATGCCATTTTCAATATGAATTAATATATAAAAAAACCTGTTTATAGGTCAATTAAATATTTATGTCTTGCTGAACAAGTTCTCCAGTGTTTTCATCTATTATTGACACAATGATGGCAGTTCCCAAATATAAGTATTCTTCCACATCAGCTCAGCTAAATAATATTTATCTGTTGATTAAATATTTAAAACTCAATTTTATTTTAAAAATGCCAACATCATGAAAGATAACAACTAGGCAGGAGATGACTGAAGGTACAGTTATTCTCAGACTTAATTTGAAATGGCTTGCTGATTAGGGTAGTGCATTTAATTTCAAAGAAATATCTTAGTTCTTCTTGTGGGTTTTGGAACAACATGCCCGTATTATGACAAATATTTTTTGCCTCTCTCTTTCAAACAGAGATCCAATGCACAGCATGAGAAAATAAGAATTTCTTATTTATAGAAGCATGATTAGTATTTCAAAAATTCAGCCCAAATCAAATGTATTCCTTGTTGGAAAAAAAAGCCTCAAATTAACCTATTAAAGCTTTTCACCATGGATGATTACAGTTGTTTTCATTTCTTTCAGGAGGATATAGTTGAAACTATGTGGCATTTTAAACTATGGATAAAACCTCATGGTGTGCATTTTACTTTGAGAAGACAGGTTTATTGCCAAGTTCAAGAGTGTGCCTTCTCAGAGACACATCTTTGTAGGGAACACAGATTCTTTTATGAAAAACTAGAGACCTATGTTCTTTCAGATTTGCACTCCAATCACAGCATCTAGCTGTATATCCCAAGCACCATGAAGTCTGGCTTTCTTGGCGCTCTTGACTAGTTCTCTCAGAAGTTTTGAAACTTCTCTCTGTGCTACTGGAATTCTTATATCTCTGTGGACTTTCTTTAAATAAGTCACAGCTTTCACTGCATCTAGAGATCAATAGTGACCTTGTAGCAGAGTGCACTGTTCCCTGGCTTTGGCTTTTTTGTGACCAGCCTAACCAGACTAATTCTAGCTGTGACTCTGAGACGTTTGCTAAGTGACCTGGTCCTTCCCAGCACAGAGGGGACAATGACATAGTTTAGCAAGTTTTTCAGTCTTTTCTCTCTCTGAGAGATCTGTTACTGGTCTAGGAAACATTCCTTGCTTAACATGTCTGCCATCAGCCATGAGTTCACTGTACCTTATTTTCCACTTCTAGTGGTGCAGTTGTTCTCAGGGCTTAGTGGCTTTGTTAGGGCAGTTTCTCATGGCTTGTGATTCGATTACATTCCCACTGATGCTCAAAGGTGATTAAGCTATTCCCTTCCGAAGCACACAGCCAATAGACGATACCCCCTGCTGCTGATACTGCAATTTCACCCAGTAATTGTTCCATGCAAAAGCAGCTGTACAAGAAAGGAATGGAAAAACCTCATATTCTTTTAGAGCAGTCAAACAACAGGTTTGTACTGTTAGGGCCTTCCTTCATCTCTTCCTTTGGATTTACAAATCATGAATTCTGTTGTTTATGGAACAACTATTTGAACAGCAGGATTGGAGTGTGTTACTCACTTTGTTGTAGTCCTAGGCTTGGTTTTGAGGACAGTCTTTAGATAAAGCAAAGCATCTGGGAAATGCTTTGGATCCAGTTTTCCTATTTTGGGGTATGTACGGTAGGACCACAGCTCACTTAACGTTTGTCAAACAGTGAAGTGGATTTCTGAGCCACTGTTGACAAACATATGCCATCTTATTGGAAACTCTTTGAGATGCTGAGCTTGAGCTGAGCATCACTTCTCCAATGTAGAGAGAAATTTTAAACCTTAGGCTGCAATGTCATATGCCATTTGTATGGATAACTGACTTGCTCTTTTCTGTTTGCTTATGGGAATTATGCATATTCCAGGAAAGTTGGATTGTTCACACAGTTTCACATAGCATGCATGTTGTGCTGGAGGAAGATCCTCTAGTTCTGGGAGAAGTGGAATCATTATTAGCTTTTTCTACTCACTCATGTAGATATTTTCCTCATTAATTATCTTCCATATTTTTCAGTAGTACTGCAAGATATATGTCATCTGAGATTTACCCTTACCAATAGTCAACTATTTCCCTGCTCCAAAGAATGAAGGGTATCCCTGTGTGTGCTTTATCAGAGTAAATGTGTGCTCTATATATGCCCTAAATATTCTACTTTCAGTAATATTTAATGCTTCTTTTTCACAGAAAAATTTAATCCAAGTCACAAGTGTGCTGAAAGTAAATATTACTCTATAGCCTGGCATCTTAATCTATGCATTCAGGCTCTAATTGCATGAACTATTATCTCTCAGGTAATAGTCATAAGACCACAGTGAGGGTCCTAGCTATTCTGTTTTCATTTAACTCACAGATTGTGACTTTTTGGAAAATATGAACTGGATTCAGGTTCCTGGTAGCTGATGCTATTGTGGACCTGCGTTCACAGGCGCTTTGATTTCACTAAGAATAGCAGGGGCCTTATCATACTTCATGTCATGTTGTAGTTTCAGGAGAGTTTTTGTTACCAGCATTCCAATGATATTCAGAGCACAGATCTAATTTCAAGCAAGCTCTGCTAGTCTAGTGCCATTAGACATATTGTTTGCACAGTTGGTAGAATTTTGAGGAGTGTTGAAAGTAAAAAGTGGATTCACTTGTATCTTTAAATTGCCAGAAAAACACAACCATGCAATCAGTTTTTCCAATGACATTGCCATCTTCAGCCAGCTTTGTTGAAAAGTATGGGTCTTCAACATGTGAAGCATTGATGACTTCAGTTATTCTCTATCACATTTATAGTGAGTAAGAGATCACCATTTGTGTTTTACAGCAACTGAAAAAATTCATTGTACAGAGACTTGCAATTGTTGAAATCAGATGGAGTTTTCTGTCGACTTGAGCAGTAGCAGCACTTTCAGCAAGGTGGAAGGATTGGCTGTGGGACTTGAAATATCCCAGGAGAAAGGGAAGCTGAAACACTCAGGAGATCAAGGGGTAGGAAAAACAGCATTCAGTGAGTATTTGAAAGGTGTATGCCCCATTTCTATAAAGAGAGAAGTATGCCTGTTGTTCCTACTTTGACTAGAAGGACTTGAGCAAGTAGCTCTTGGCATCCATTTGGGAGTGCTCCATCAAGGCAGTTGAGCAAACGTGCTCAGGAGAAAATTCAACTTCTGAATCATCAATGAGTAATTCAGAAAAATCATTATGTCCTTTCACTGGCAGTAAGAGGAAGCCTGATTCCTGTCTTCTTTTTGTTGTATTTGTTTAAGTTTTTTTCCTTGTTGCCAGTAGCCATATACTCTGCAATAAGCTGAATGCATATCAGGGTTTTGTTTTTATTTCAGCATCTCTCAGGACCTGAGTAAATAATGGTTCAAGAAGTAGTCTCACTGATACTGTCCCCAGAAAAATAGTCTGTCTGCTGCCATGTTTCCTTCATCTGTTACAGACAGCTTGTGAAGAAATTTTTAGTGAACTGTATCTTTTTTTTTGCATTTAGCTTTTGTCTAATTTTATTTCTTTATTGTAGGTATTGCATTTACTCATCTGTGTTATAGGTCTCAAGAGGAAGGATCAAAAATCCTCTATCTTCCAGTGTGAGAAGAGCACTGGGGATAGTGAAAATACTGATTGTTCTGTTTACAATGCTGTTCCTGAACTTGCAAGGCACAGTCTGTGTTTCAATGAGGTACAGTTTCCAAAGGCTTTAATGCAACTAGCTGAGAATGTCACTGGCATGGTTACACAAAGGAATTGAGAACTGGTTATCTGCAAAGCAACCTTAGTATGTGTATGTTTTTAAACAAGTTCATTCATCTCACTAAATGCCAAAAATTACATGATTTTTGCAGTGCCTTGGGAAACAGCTGTGTTTCCATCTTATTGTTATTTCTTATCTTTTCTTTGGCCACCAAAAAGGCTGAGAAATCATTCTGCATCCATCAGGAAAAGCCTTGTTTAGGGGAAAATAATGCAAATTCAGCCTGCAGGAGACTTTTTCAACATCCTTTGGAACTGACTCATGATTTAGCTTTTTGGCTTTCCTCAATGGATGACATCCATACAGGGTAATCCCTCTAAGCAATCTTATTCCACTTGCTTTGAATAATCTGACCTGCACAAGTCTGTTATATAAAGCTTCATAAAGAGCAAGAATTTTCTGTCCTGAAAACCTCTCATCAGTGAAGAAACTCAAATGAATGTGAACAACTACTTTTATTCTGAAATTTCAAGGGAATGGATTTGAGTAAGAATATGCTTTTAAATGCATAGTCTTACTGCAGTTGACCTACGTTACAGCTGGCTGTCCATAGCCTTTGCATTCCTTTACAATATTAGAATATACTGGAGTTCCTGTGACCTAACTTCCTTTTGTAAATAATAGAAACATTTTGGTTGGAAAAGACCACTAAGGTCATTAAGTCCCAAATGTCATCTGTGCACTGTCGAGTCCACCACTAAACTATGTCCCAGAGTGCCACATCTACACGTTTTTAAAATACCTTCAGGAATGGTAACTCAGCCATTTTCCTGGGCAACCTGTTGCAGTGCTTGGCCACCCTTTTGGTAAAGAAATTTTGCCCAATATCTCACACTGAAACCTTTGATCATCTGAACTGCTTTATACACAATGTATTTATGTAGTGAGAAGAATACAGTGGCATCTCTTATCACAGCAGCTGAGTCTGCTCTATTCTGCTCTATTGCACAGAATAATTATTGTTACTGGGGATGCTTTTATGGATAAATCAGATGCAAGTTCAATGTTGAAACCACAATCCCGTGAGTCACTAATAAATAGGTGACTCCTTCTTGAATATATGGGTTCTGCATAGATTTCCTTTTAGTTCTTCAGACATTCTCTAAAATGCCTGTAAAAGGCTCATTTTCAGATCTTAAGTATTTCCTTTTGCCTGTATATCTTCTCAATTATTAATGTTGTGCTTATTTCAAATTGAGGCTTCTGCCTATATATCAGCTCTTAGTAAAAGGAAGGTGTAATTGCCAAAAAGAGCATTTTGGCATAGTGACTATTTAATATATTCAACAATTTATAAGGAAATAAATTGTTAAAACTAAGTCAAAGCTTTGATCACAGTTTAAATGTTCTTTCATGAATTTAGGAATTGAAAATATTCATTTGGATCCCTGTATAAATCACCTGTGTTTTTTGTAGATATTTTATGTAAAGGGCCTGGATCAATTGCTACTCCAGCTGCTGTGGATCCATTGTTGTTGAAGTTAGAGCTGATTCCTAAAACAATTTCAGAAACAAGATAGAAAAACTGTTTTCCTTTATAAATGCAATACTGGAGTATATTATAAAATAGCAGGTCATATTTAAGGATGCAGTATTTGTGTAATTGAAGGAAATGGTATTGATTAATGAAGTCCAGCTGAGATGACCATAAACTTTTATTTGTTTGTTTGTTTGTTTATAGATACTTTATTTTGATCAGCTACGGACGTTTCAGATTGTGCTCAAGGAAAATATAAAGCACAAGCACAAAGGTATGACACTTCCAAGTTTCCAAGGTCTATTTGGTTGCATGAGTGCACTAAATATTTTCAGAAAAAGAGGATTTACCACAGTCATTATGCATTAAATTAAGAAACTACCAAAAATCAAACTCAACATTGATTCAACTAAAATCAGCATTACACTTTTATGTCAGATTTTGGGATTTTTAATGGTCTGCTTGGCTGGTTTTTTTTTCTTAAGTTGATGTATCCATGAAGAAAGACATTTATAGCCAATGAACATAATTTTTTTGTGATAATAATGAATCAGTCAATTTTTGAAGGAAAGTATAGGGTCTATGAAAGAGTACAACCAGCACTGTATAGGCTAAATGGCTGGTAAATCAGAGTCTCAGAGCAGAAATATTTGAAAGTACACTTTACCCATCCTTCACACAGCACTGATATATGCTTAATCTTTTATTCCATATGCTTTAGATTAATGACATTTTATAAAGTTATTCCCGTGGTCCCTGGGAATGTAAGATTATGGATTATTCCACATGTATGGAGTTTAGAAGAATGAACAGAAATAAATGAGACAATTACATCTTGACAATAGTTTCTCTGAATAATTTAAGACGAACTGTTGGTTCAGTCTGCGCAGATTCCATTCTGGGTTAAAAAAATTTCACAGAAATTTCACAGAATATTCCGAGTTGGAAGGGACTCACAAGAATCACTGAGTCCAAATCTTAAGTGAATTGTCCATACAGGGATTGAACCCACGACCTTGGTGTTATTAGCACCATGCTCTAACCACCTGAACTAAATGTTCCAAAAAGGGAATCTGTGTGCCTATTTTGCAGAAATGTTTGCATTTGTTGTTTCTTTTTACTAGTGATGATATATTGACCTGAAGAATGTGGCTGTTTAATGTTGTTGAGTAAAGAGAGAAAATTACTTGACAAAATCAAATAGATAAATCGGATTTGCAAATTACATGCTGGATCCCACTTACCAGTGAGGAGTCTCTGTTTCCTATTGTCTACATTTTTTATCTGTCTCTTAGATTATAATCAATTGTTTATAATTTATATAAATATTAATGTCTTAATTTCTCCTACCATTCTATATTAGGGAAAGACAATAAAAGAACATATTACATATTTTATGTAGTATTGTTTACTAAGTTTTAAGAGGAGGAGAATTATTTTTATTTTAAATTGACCCTTCCTGAAACAAACTACCCACTTTTCCTAAAAAGATTTTTATGAAGACAAACTTTGAAACTCTAAATGTCTGGATTAATGTTTATGATTTCCCATTGAATACAGGTAATTGTTTTTAAGATTTTGTTCACATAAATAATAATTAACAGGGCATATGCTCGTCTATTCTGAATGTTGATTGATGATGGCAAAGTTCAATTTTTCTGTCATTGCATGGGGTTTGTCAAGGAAAGACAGTAAAAAACTAAGAGCTGGGAGACTGCAAAACATGTGTCCTAGCTGAGGAAACATTGTCTTCCATCCCAGCAAGCTTTCTAGTGTATTAGAAAATAAATTAATATTAGGAAATACACTGAATATTTTTAGTAATTCAAGACAATGACACTCTTGCTACAAATGTGTTTGGTACAATGTTGCTGATGTATTAACATTCAATCCCCCCCTCCCTTTTCTTTTCTTTTTTTTTTTTTTTTTTTTTTTCCTATCCTGAAAGTTTAAGTCTATACTCCTATAAGACTTGGGTAGTATTTCTGGAAGTTCAAGGAACATTTCGTAGATGGGTATTGCTCTTGCAAATGGAGCTTTGATGGGCTGAATACTACTGTTATTCAACAGAACTGAAAAGTCCCAAGAACTTGCTGCTTTCTGCATTTCCTGCCACCAGAGGGAAAACAGCTGAGTCAGAATAGAGCTTCTCCAATCCCTTAAAAGAGGAATCTTTTGAACAAGAAAGAAATACATGAATTTGCTTCTTTCTCTAAGGGTTCAGAACTTAGGGAAAATCGGCTTCCATGTTCTCATGCAAAAACTAAATTCAAATTAAGCTGCTGTTACTTCCTTCTTTCTTGTTTCCTCTTTCTTACAACTGCCAATCTGAAAGGTAAGAATCAGAGAATTCTCTTGGGCCTACAGATGTTCCCAGGTAACAGAAGCAGGAAGGCCTGAGGAACAGTACTACTGTCAGGCTCAACTGCCCAGGGTGAGCAGAGCTGCATGGGGCAGCCCCATCCTCAGTCAGCACAACCATTGCTACAGGAAGAAGTGGGAGCATGCTAGGGGACCAAAAGGCAAATGTGAGGCCTGGGAAGAAACTAGGGCTGGAGAGCAGAAGACAACCTCTTGTATCCATTTAGTATAGCTTACATTCCCTCATAAGTTTAACCTGCAAGTCAAAAAATGTCTTCTGAATTTCTTTGAATTAGACAATAATGAAATACCATTCCAGTCTACAAAGTATTTGCTCTGAACTATTTACTATCTGGTTTAAAAGCTGGAAAAAACCCAACTCAAACCCCTCAGTTCTCCATCAGCATGTCACTTTTTTTATTTTTTTTTTTTTGGGGGGCTGCTGCATGATTTCTGAGGCATTCTGGGAGAGCATTTGCCAACACTGAGTGAAAGATTTATGTCCATTTAAAACCAAGGTTTGTTGGATCAATTATATGTGCCTATATACTGTCATTCCAAATCTGCGTTGTTACTTTTCCATGCAAACTACATGTTCTTGTGCAATGCTTCCAATTTCAATGCGTCGTGTGTGATAGCTTCGTATTTTGAAAGTCCATAGTAACTGTTATCTGACTTTTATACAATGGAGATTCTGGTCAGCCAGGTGTGTGGGACTGGCAGCAATTTTTGGGTAACATTTCTCAAAGGAGTTTGAGTAGCTATGTAGTCTTTCAGGGCTGATTCTGGCTTTTTACCTCCTGTGAGCAGTTATATACATGCACCGTCCTGCCCAGGTCTCCGTTTTAGCCCTTGTGGCTCTTCCCACCAAGGCTATGGCCCAGGATACTGTGGGACCATCATCCTCTGCCCCAGTGACTCTGTAGCTGGGCTGGTCTCCAGCACCCCACAGCTCTGCCTAACCTTGGGCCCTGCTGATCTGAGCCACTTCATGGGCTTGTTCTCCTAGGGGGATGTGTGATGCCAGCTGCCCAGCTGCTGGCTGGTATAGGACATGCATTGACTGCTGGCCCTGCCTGGATGGGTCTTCTGGGAGCCCTCACCACCATCAGTGTCTGACCCCAAGGGACCCACCAGCCTTTGTGGACAATGTGAATGTTTATCAACAACATATTAATTACAAGCAAAACCCAAGTAGGCATTTTCCTGACTTAAACATTTCCCAGGAGACCTTTTTTTCCAATTCAAAGCTCACATTCATAAAACCTTTGTTCTCTCTGGCAATTTGTATTCAATTCAATACCACAAAATCAGTTGTGAGTCAACCTCCATACTCTGAATTATCAGTATAATTCTGTATTATTACCAGATGTTCAAACCAACATATTGCTTGAGTAGGAAGAGTAATGCAAGTTTAAGGAATTTGTGTGACTTGGTGTGTGTAGGAATCACTATGGTGTTGTGTAATGAGAAGAACAGCCTGGAATCAATTCTGCCAGGTTTTCCTGGGGAAAACCGCCAGAGACTTGAGCTGTTAAGTCAATGTTGCGTTTTAGTGAAATTTTTGGCATATCTAATGCTTAAAGTCCCCTGAGGGGAAAATATTGTAAATCCAGCTGGTAGTGCTAGAAGTGAGGTTTGTACGTTGGGAAGGAGGTTGTTGCTTCTAGCATTTGTTGGGAGCTGGGGAGAGGGGCCGCTTGTCATCCTGTGGGATTGGCCCTAGGTAAGTATGGCCAGGAGCTGCCACCTGGTTGCTCACTGCAGGGGGGTGTTTGCTGTGACTGTTTGGACTAGTGCTGAGTGCTGAACATGAGTAGAGATGAAAGGGTACTCGATGGACCCATTGCATGGACACCTATGTCAATGGATAATGTGGTAAGTGAAATGAACTGTGAGTAGATAAGGGGAATATACAGGCCAGGTGGCTTGTGAGTGGTGTGTGTGTTTCAACATGGGGCCAATACATCATGAACTTCATGACCGTGTGCATAAGCAAGAAGGGAAGAAGTTGACAAAGTGTTTATATTGAAAATAAAATTATACTTCAAAGAGTGCTTCTAAGCATCAGTCAGTCAGGGTAAACATTTTTTTTTACTTGCCATATGAATTTCAGAAGTCATATTTCAAAGATGCTTTCAGAGTACTTGCACTTTGGAAATGTAGCTAAGTAAACTAGTGCAATATCTGTTGTGTATATTTAATAAAAATGAAGTTATCACTTGAGTCTGTTGCATACTATAACATTATTTTCATAACATAATGTGTGTTTGTGCATATGTGGGTTGGCTTTTCAGCTTTGGTGAGGTCTTGGCTCCTCACTTGGGCAGGGAAGTTAGCTGATTCTGCCACACTGTTTTGGTGTATCTTCCTTTATTCTTTACTGGCGCTTCTTTGAAATTCTGCTTTGGAGAAAACAAATGTTTAGTTAAAATTAATTTTTTTTTTCTGAAAATGAAGTTCAGTTATTTAGGAGAGGGTTTTCTCTTTGATGATACTTGTCTCATTCCTGCTGAAAGCACCGCCTGGGCTGAAGCTACAGAATTATCATTTGTCTGATACAGATAACTAAATGAAATGTACCATTGGTCTTATGATGAGCAGGATAATTGATGTTCTTACTTTTCATAACTGATTCAGCTGAGAATTTGTTTTGGTATAATAGATAATGATTGTTTAAGAAGTTAGGAAGAAAATTGTGAGTGCATGTAGTACACTACAATAGTAGCCTAGAATCTTTTCTGCATGTACGACAGGGTCCTTTTTAAATACATGCATTGCATAATCACTTTAAAGAGCTTTTACTTTAAGCAGAAATCTCAGTTATATAAGACAGTTGTTACTAGATGTTTTATTCAGTCTCTAAAATGCAATGTCTTTTTGAAGATAATGCCTTTTATAGCATATAGTTAGGCCTCTCATTACAAAATGATTCTCTGAGCTTTTGATAGTCTTTATTTCTGGAATAGTTGAACTTCAGATTGTTGTGAATTCCCAGTATGCACTTGTAGGTTCTTGTATTGCATGCAATTACATAATTTAAGACTGTGCAGTAAAGTCCAACTTTAGAAAAGTTTGGAAGTGTATTTTCCATTAGAGCTGAATGATTATTGCAAAAGAACTTCCACAAATATTTCGATCTATTAGTAATTTCACAATGTCATTTTTTTGTAATGTCTTAAATATTTCTTTTGAATCCTCAAAAAACATGAGGAAGATCAGTTTGTTTGTAGATACTTAGAAAACAATCTAGTTTTCTCAAATAAATTCTGAATTAACTATGCTACCCTATGTACCATTCTCTTAAAACTACATGGAGTTTCTGGCTGAGGCTATTGAGATCAAAGAGTTCAACCCTTTTTTTAACTAAACGTGTTTTTCCTCAACAAACTCTATACAGTCTGTCATTTACAAAAAAGAGATGGATAAATTAAAAAAAAGGCTTCAGTTTCTTCATTTTTGGTATGATCCTAACTTTTGAAACAACTGTCAATTCTATAAAACTTTATGGGACTGACTATCTGACAGGCAAGCAAAGGAACTGTTCTTTAGATGAAGTATAAACTAGGCCCCATGTCTTCCATGTCTTCCATGTCTTCGGTATCTGTGGGAAAGGCACACTGGTGGACATTTACAATATTTACAAATATTTTTCTCGATATTTAAGGGAGCTGGATGCTCTCTGCACTTTCCTCATGTAGTCAGTGCATGAACTGTGTAAGAATTAATCAGCTTTAGGAGCAGTTTAAATCAAGGAATCTCTTTTTACCCATCTTGGAAAAAACCATATTTCTCTTCCTGTTGGCTGTGAGACTAGTGCATTGAACTAGATGCCTAAACCTGGAAACTGTTATTAATCCTCATGTTATATAGGTATATCTTTGTGCTTTGCACAGGTTGTAGTCTACATAGAATTATGACTTCTCTGTTTGGTTTTCTCTCTGCTATTTAACTTTCTTGCAGAATTCCACTGCAAGGAAACAAAAGCACTTCTATGCCTCCCAGATTTGGACCCAGAAACAATCCCACTTCTGTTAACTCCTGATTATGGAACTGGGCCAGCTCAGCGACATTTCTCTTCTAGAGTATGTAACCAAATAGTTCTACTAAAAGTGCGTTAGCCAGTGAAACAAAAGATCACTTTACAGAGATGATTTTATAATCTTTTTTTTTTATAATGCTATACATCATCAAAAGCTAATTTGTATGAGATTCTTGTTCGAGGGTAAAGGAAAAGAGCAGATCCAGGCTGCAATCTTTTGGCAAATCCAGAATTCCTTAAGGCTTGGTGTCTCAAGGCCCTAGGCCTGTTTCACTCAGTATTTGATCATTTTATGTTTCTGCTGGATTTTTTCATCATCCATACAAAAATAAGATTTGATTCTCACATTATGCCTCCTTTCCTAGAGTTCTAAAGATGAAACACAGAGATATTTTTTTGCAAAGAACACCTACATGCATGTTGAACACACTGCAGAGTATTGAGAAGTCTCTCTTTAGATGGCAGAGAAACTCAAGTGAGAACAAACCATTTAATAATGGAGCACACTTGATCACATCAGTATGGAGGATTATGAGATCACAAAAAACATTTCAGGCAAAATGTTTCATGTGGAAGTGGAGTTCAGACGGTGTGAATCAAAAGGGATTTGATTTGTAAATGGGAATTATTAGGATATTCCTTTTGAAAGCTCTGTTTTGGTGAAACTTAAAATAGTTATGTGCACATATAAAGTTCCAGCTGCTGAGGTTGTATCTACAGCCTTTTGAACACTCCTGACATAAAGAAGTTAACAAAAAATGCTGACAATTTTTCACATGCAATAGATGCTTGAGTCTTTGCAGACTTAACTCATTTGTGAACTATTGTATCCTTTTGACACTTGCAAGAACATTTGAGACTATAGCATCTTAATTGCAATCCAAAGTCTCCATCTACATTGTGTTGTGGGAGGCAGTCATTGAAAGAACCTTGACATAAAACAATATATAAGCCTGGGAGCAGAAAATACTTTTATTGTCAAGGCTACTATTTTTGATGGTCTGCAGAAAAGGAGAAATGCAATTCTAAATCTTGTTAAACTGTTGAGTGATCTCTCTCTCTCTTCATATTAAACAATTTTGAAATATTTATGCAGAAAGTATAGTATAACAAAATTCTAAGATGCCTTCTTAAAATCCCATAGGGCAAAACCTATAAACGTTCAAATGTGATTTCTAAGTTTGCCAACACAAAACTGTGACATATGTGAAAAACTGAATACAACACACTTCCTAACCTCTTTGAAGGAGAAAGATGGGGAAAATGGACTTTATAGACCATATCTATTGGAAAATAAGAGTGTTTGTGGGAGCTTCAAGAAACATGGCTGTGATCTTGTTCTATGCTGCTGTGTACAAAAAAATGATATATTTTTTAATATATTCTGTCTGCATTTGTTTAATAGTCTATAGAATAAACTCTTTAGTTTACCTATGTGATCCTTAGATTAACTCAGTTGATTAGAGCATGGTGCTAATAATGCCAAGGTTACAGGTGTGTCCTCTATGTGGGCCATTGACTTCAGAGTTGGACTTCATGATGCTTGTGGGTCTCTTTCAACTCAGACTATTCTGTGATCTACTCTAAGTTATCATACTTATATTTGGAAAGAAATCACTATCCTGAAGGCTGCAGAACAGAATTGTGGTTTGTTGCCATATTGCTGAATTATGAAATACTCATGCAATTTCAAGACCTCTACTGGACTTTTCCACACATGGTTTGCTAATGCAAATAAAAGTTATGTGTGGGACTTTCCTTTTCAAGATATTTGTATGGAAGTGAGAGAGGGAAAGAAAGATTAAAGAAAGATGCTTCAAAGTCTTTGATATTAAACCCCTAAAAACTATAAAACTATACTTCTGAATTTTATCTCTTAAAGGCAACCAAAGAGTTTGGCTTCCATTGCCAAAGTTGTAATGCTTTTAGGGACATAACAATTAGATGTAAAAGCATAGTCCCAAAGATTCAAAATTTTTTTCTTTTATTTGCATGATGAAGGGACTGAAGTACTTTTATTCACTAAATTAGGAGCGATTCCAATGTACTCGAAAACTTAGTAAAGATCTCTTCCAAAAGTTGGTTTGGTATCTCCCGTGTGAGATGTTAGTGAGACTCTCAAATAAGACCTAAGTCTCTTAAAATGAACAATAAATCCATAATTTATTACAAAAATAATATTTAAATTTTTAATAGAGAAAAGTAAAATTCGCAATGCAGGGTAGTTCACAAGCCCCGGTACTTCACAAGTCTTGTTTATTCCTGTTGTCACCTGACTAGTGTAAGCCTGCTTGATTGATTTTAGTAAGCTCAGTAGCCTTCTTGGTTGCAGCAGACTTTGCACAAGCTTTTTCCACAGTGAAGCATTTATTTTTTGTTTGTTTTTTCTTTTTAATTTTTTTTTTTGGGGGGGGAGGTTGTGTGAAGGTTTTTTCTTTCTTTGTGTCTTTTTTTTAATTTCTTTAAATTTTTTTATGTGTGTCTTTTTTCTGTGTTTGGTTTTTTTGTTTGTTTGGTTTATTTTTTAGTTGTTGAATATTCTTACTATCAATTTCCCTGCTTGCTTCTAGAAGTGACTGGATATAGACATGTTAATGCTGTAGTGCTAAGGATGCATTGGCTTTCTATATCCAAGCAAATTTCTGTAACCTCCTGTTTTCAGGGATATAGGGCTTTGAGTCAAGCAGCATTTTTGTAGATCTTTGAATTCAAATTCTACTGCAAAGTCCTTTAACGAAGTTTAACATGATGTTCAGGAGCACTTACCTGTGTTGTTAGTTATTCAAGTAGGTGCATAAGAACTTGTTTTTCATATGCAAATATTTTATTGTTTTCTAAATGGTCTTTTTCCTCCTCTTTTTTGTCCTTTTTTATGTTCTTTGAATGTAAATATGATTTTTCTAAAATGCAGGATGAAGGAAAGCACAGCAGAAACATTCTCAGACTTGTATTTTACAGTCCTTGACTATTTTGTTTCTAGTGTTATTGTCTATTTTGAAGCAGAAATTTGGCTTTACTTACAAGTCTTCTAAAATTGCTTCAGTTTTGTTCATATTTCACCTGTCTCTTATGATGCTCTCCGTATATATATAACGTTCAGTAAAAGTGCAAGCAATTTTACTGTCTTCTACTGTTTAATAAGTGTATTCAGTGTTTGAATCAATAATGAGGTTTGCTATGTCCAGTTGTGGTCAAATCTATGATAAATTATATTTCATTACTGTTAAAAAATGTAGCACTCAGACTATCTATTAATGTGCTATCATCTTGGAGGAATTTGTATGAAATGGGATTACACTTGCAAAAAAGAATTCCTTTAGATTCTTCAGGTTCTAGAAAATTACATTTAGGATTAATCTTTTATCTCCACTTTTTCCCCCTCCCCCAAGAACTTTTTTCCTTTCCCCTCCTTCTCTGTTGATATACTCATTATTTTCTGAATGAATGCCAACACTGTAGCAGATTTTTCAAAGACTCTCATCGTAGCAGACATTTTGAGCTATGGCTTTGACAGATTGCACATTTTGAAAGTGCGATACTGTAGCAAGCTTTTTAGTAAATTTGGCAGACTACATACTGTCTTGAAATCCACTGATGAAAAGTGAAAAATCTATTAGATGTAGGTTGGCAGGATACATGTGACCTGCTGACAGGCTGTGCACATATTTTATTCAATTCCAGGAGCAAGAAATACGATTCTCAGGGGTTTATGAAGAATTTCAATAAATGCCACTTACAGAATGAAAAAAAGACACTCTTGGAAGAATTAGATTGTAGGAGATGACTAAAAAAAGAGTTCCAAAAGTCTTTGTCTTTCATATAGGGATTTTACTGCAATTATGATAGATGGAGAATAGGTAGGAACCATAATAGTAGTGTATGTTATAAAGCTAAGGAACTGTTTTGATTATCCTCCCTTCTTGAAGGAAGAATTTGCAAATAGAGAAAATCGTTTCATTTTCCAGTGCTCAAAATATAGGCTTACACTTACAATTTTGACTTTCCATTTTTTGATGTTGGGGCTGGGATACTCAGCATCCCACGGTTATTCTATGGGAAAGAGCTCAGCTTCCAGAAGAAAAAGGGGTTTTACAACAGGCAGAATGCTGCTCTGAGGAATTTCCCTGGTGGCTTTGAAACCTGTTACCTTCCTTGGTGGTTTCTCAAAAGGTATATCTGTTACACAGTAAGAGGGTATTGAAGTTAATACCCAGTGTGTATGGACAAAAGAAACACCCTGTGTGTGCCTGTGGTTAACCTGCATTATCATATCTTTAGTTTGAATACACAGGTCATGATGCTGCCCAAAGGACTGAGAGGACATTCCTCTCCATCCTTGACTACGTATTTTCACCTCCACCTTTGTACTGGCGTTGACTTTTGGCACCCTATGGTTAGTTAAACCAAACTGCTGATCTAGCTAGAAACCAATTATAACATAAAAGAAAAAAAAATGAGTTCACACCTGGACTGGGAGGTTCAGTGAGCACATGGATACTAGTAACTGTGCAAGAAGAGGAGGAAATATACTGTTGTGGAAGGTAAGGGGCAGAACTACATTGTTGTCAGTGGTTTAACTTTGCAGGGTTTTTTAATTTGGTGACATGTACTCATCAGAGAAATAATTGGCTTACTAATTCTTGCCAAAACTGTGGTAGGACTTAGAATATTTTTCAAAGTCCCCTTGCTAGCACACATGTCATCCTATCTCACTCCAACCCTGCATCAGAAACTGCTTGACAACCATGGGTCGGGCAGTTTGGTCCTGATGTCTGAAAACACTGGAGAAGGTAAATTAAAAATACATGACATAGAAATAGAGAGGCAAGGAGTGTTAGGAAATAGGAGGTATGGAGACAGTGCTGGGAGTGAAGTTACAGACACTGAGGTAAAATGGAAGAGTGGAGAGGAGGTATCTTGGTTTTGGCATCCTTGACCTTGATAACAGCAGTGTCTCAGCTGCAGTTAACTATGCAGAGGTTACAAAGATACTAAAGCTGTCAGATTCATAAGGTTGGGTCTAAAGGGTAAATGGTAACATACAATCAACTATTAAAATCAAGGTGGTATTTGTTTTCACGATTTGTGTTATAAAGGAGATATTTATACAGAGTTAAGATGATATTTTATATGTTTGTTATAAATGGCATAGTATTTTTCTCTGAACTTTCCACATGTGCTATTGAGAGGGGCAGCATATCAGATAAAATGCAACATTTTCTGTTTTGCTTCCCTATGTCAGCTCAAGTTTAAGTATTAATTTAGAATAATGTATCACCCATCAATCACAACTTCCATGTCTTCATACTTTCCTTTGTTGTCATCTTCAATCTTGAACTGACATGTTCCAAATATGTGTCAGTCTTTAATCAGTGTAGCCAGAATGGCAATCCAACCTTTTGCAAGTTCTAGTATACTTTTTCTGAACCGACATCTGATCTGTCAAATCCACACCTCTTGAAAATGTGAAGATGTAGGCAACAGGGTTAGTATAAGAAGTATGTAATTGTGAGACAAAATGTACAAATGCCTTTCTGTAAATTCTTTTGCACCATATATAATAATACTGTCATTTTGTTATTTGTGTTAAATATGTATATTTACAAAAAAGTAGTTCCTGCAACTGAGGTTATTGTCCCAATATAAATACATAAAATCATCATCTTTGGTACTGAAGGCACTATCTTCAGGGAAAATAAAATTACATTTATTGCAGCTCCTTTTCTGTAAGTAATAGGAAAATTGTTAACAGCAAGGATTGACTTTTAAAAGGAGAAAAATGAAAATCCTCCACAGGTTTCATAACAGTGGTCCTTGTTGCCTTTTTTTTTTCTTTTAATTTTGTTTCCTCTTTGAATGCAAACTTTAATATTTTTTACTGAGCTTTGAAGCTACTTTTTTCAGGTCACTGGGGACGAAATGAAATTCTTGCAGATGCATGTGATCAAGCTACTTACAGAAAGGATTGAAAATTCCTTGCCAACTGTCTGCATTTATATTAAAATCGGATGTAAAATCTCATTTTTCTGACATGTACAGAAGCACTTGTGCAGACAGACAGACTGCGCCAAAATGTATTATGGACTGAGGGTAGGCACTCACAGGTGATAAGGGCTAAAGTTGCCATGTGACCTGTTCACTTGCTCTCATTTCACTATTCAGAAATATGATGTCCCAATCCAAAAATCTGTTGTGGCTGAGACAGTAAGAGAAGCAAGTAAACTATGCATAAATCCTTGGAAGGGCTTGATTTATCAAGCAAATCAATTACACACCGAGGATGATGAATTCAGTTTCTAGTCTAGAAACAATTCACTCTTGGGTAACACAGTGGCTAGAGCACTTATTGAGCAGTGGTAAACCTAGGACTGAAATCACTTTTGTTAAAGACACATTAATCCTGAACTCTCACTTCACAAAAGAATGTCACAGCCTTCAAGACACAAGCAAGTCTTTGCTGGCAGTGTGAGCAATTTCACCTGTGACAATATTAGTTTCTCTGTGCAGAAGGGAGCACTGGAGTGATCAGCTAGAGATATCACGGGAAAGCTAGTAGAAACCTAAGTATGGGCACTCATGTGAATGTCACTGGAGGAAAAGAGATGCTCATAGAGTTGCTCATATGTATTGTGTTAGGGGCTTATTGGCAGGAGTGCATCAGCAGCACTAGACAACAGGTTCACACCCTAGAACAGCAAATCCACAAAGGAATTATTTGATTTTATTAATAGAAAAATATCACTTGAAACAGTTACTTATTCATTTATGTGACTCTTATCCTAATCAGAAGCCTTCGGAATTTGATGAGCTTTTCCATTTACTTTGACAGCACAGATTTAGACTGTAAATTTAAAATTGCCTGTGCCTCTGTCAAAGTGGTGTTTTATTACATTTCAAAAAATGTTTACTGGCAATGATATGAGTTGTCATTTTGATTACAAAAAGAGACTCTGCAGGGAGTTGCTAATAGTAACTCTAATAAAGAGGCATAAAAGACTAGGAGGACTCAATATAAATTATAACTGTGCTCTAATTTAGAATTGTTATCTTACAAAATGTTCTCTAAGGAATCTTTTAAAAAGAAGTCATCCATAAGCCATTCTTAAAGGAAAAGGACCTCTGTACAAGAATGAAACATTGCTTTGTACCTGTGCACAATAGCAAATTTTCAAATTATTTTCTTTTTATAATACGGTGCAAAAAAAATAAAATTGAAACACTGAGCAAGGCATTTAAAAATCAAGAGTTTTTAGGACTGTGAGTCTAATTCTTTTTCTCAGCAAAATGTGGTCTCTTCCTTTATTGCATCTGAGAGCGATACCATGTTAACCCCAGGCAGCATAAACCATAAAGTGACAGCACTATGTTCCTCAAGGGAGAACGTGAGGATGCTTCTTACATTTGCATCAAAGATCAAAGCATAATTTGGGGTAGGTGCTGACTGAATGCACAAAATTCAAAGGACATTTAAGGCTAATAGTTCTAATTAGTAGTTCAGCAGGCTGTTTTAATGGCAAAATAAGAATTTCATACAAAATAAAATAAGAGAATTTCTGCAGCTGAAACTAAATGAAAATCTGAATTCAGCAATCAACCTGGCAAAAGAGCTTTTTGGGTTTTTTTTGTTTGTTTTGCTATTTTTGGTTTTCTACTATGCAATAAGACTAAAACCAATATTTTTTTTGATCTTTGTTGTTTGTTTGTTTGTTTGTTTTGGTCAATATGTAACACTTCTCACTTTAAAGAAAAAGTAAGAGCAGTTTAAGACTATAAAAGTGATTTTCAGAGTATGGCAAGAAGCCACATGCATTATCAGATAAGTGATAATTTGTTGTTAATTAAGTCCTCTACCTTTTCTATATGGCAGGAATGGGCAAATGAGATCTCGCCTACAGCTCATTAATAGTGGTCTGAGTTCCTGGGTACTTTGCATCTGGAGTGCTTGCTGCAATCTGTCTTTATGACTTCTCTTTCTCTCCATGCACTAAGACAGCAAACAGAGAAATGTTAATATTTAGATGGCATTCAAGAAATCATACTGTTTTAAATCATCCTTTTATCATATCTATTTCTTGATCTTCTTTCCTGTGGTGAATTTAGCTATTGGCTATTTTATATAACTTCTTACATAAAGCCTCAATTTTAGAGGTTCTATAGCTAGAAATGAAACACTTAAAACCACACACACATGCATGGTTAAATCGATCCTTTATTCCCATCTGTTGCTTGCACAATTTAAAATGATGCATGTGAAAAGTGAGGCTATTTAATACTGTGACTTTTCACAGAAGATTGACCCAAAATGATATTATATCTTTCCTGAAATTGTAATACATAGAGGGAAAAAAAAAAGGTTGTTCAATGAATTCTTTGTTTTTGCTGTAGTTTAAAATTTGTCTTTTAAAATAAAAAATAAAAAATTGAGATGTGAGGAGAAAAGCTTTAAGTCATGACCACAGTGTAAGAACTGTAACATAATATATCTGAAAACTTATTTGTGTCTTTCTCTATTGGCTAATAACTGATTTGCTTTTTTCTGTCTATGAGCTCTTCTAAGCTCTGAGCTCAGGCCAAGTAATACTTTAGGGATGGACAGATATGCCTAGAAAGGCAACCTGAAACAAGGTGGCCCTGGGGATGTTGTGAAATGAGTATATATTTCAAAAGAGAAGCCCAAATAAAAGAAAAAAAAAGTGCCTGTTTAGCATTTCTCTTTGAGTCTTGTACCCAGACTAGTAGCACTGAGCTGCTTAGTCATTTTGAAGGTGGAGATATGAAATTACACATACCATGAGCTGGGATTCTTGGTCTAGAAGGTTTTCCCAATACCTTTTGAAAAAAAGGAAATATTTTCGATGTCAAATCAATGGAAATAATGTGAATTTATTTAAGTTTCCCTGTAGAAACAATGAGCCCATAGCAAAATATGGGATTAGTGTAGAATGCCACCAATATTTAGCAATCTCTTACATGACTTGAATAAAGGAGTTGTGAAGGAGCTGTTCTGGGAGACTTGAGATGTCCTCATTTCTAGCCATTTCTATGCATTTCTGGAACAGGCTATTTCCATATATCAACCTAGTCTATGTGATATTTTGCAGCAGGTTTTGAGGGTGGTACTTCACTGGATGCTAAATTTCCTTGTTAACAACAAAATATATGTTTTTGGATCTCTCTTGCTCACTTCATTAAAAGCTGTACAAACATTGGAACATTGCTCTTAAGAGAGATCTGAAGGTGTGCATTAATCTTTTAATTAATAATTCAAAAGAAAAATGATTCCCTTTGTGCATATCAGCTTATATGCCAGGAACAACATATACATATACATGACATATACCTGTGGTTAGATTTCAGACATTTTCTGTATGCAATTAAAATTCATTATATCTTTGTACAAGAACTTATTTGAGAAGTTTAACATGGAGAAATTATTTGAATGACTTGACTTAGTATATTCTTATTCATATAGTAATCTTTGAAAGATTTCCATTAGATCGAATGGTTGGAATTAAAAAAAAATCCCAAGTGTTTTTTTATCAAGTCAATTTATCCCAATGAATTATTAAAATAGGAATGCTATTTTTAAATATTGCCTTTACAAGGATTCTCAGAAAAGAAAGTATTGTTGCAAAACTTGAGAACAGTGCCTCACTTTATTGATGTGAGGTGCTCCAAATTTTATTATGAAAAAACCAGCTCTTTCCTGATATACATATCTTGAATTTCCAGACTGTTATCACTTAGGGATGAACCAGCCTCCCATTGCCCTTAGTGTCCTTTTTCCTTTTATCCTTTCAAGGTGACTTGAGTAATTACGTCTCCAGACACAGCAGGAGCAGAGAGAAACAGGGAGGAAAGAAGAATATCAGGCAGCCACAAGCACAAGTTAGTATGTTACTACATGTTAACTGGTTGTTAAATTTTAGGGACAATGAGGAGCTAACTTCGCCCAGTTAATACGTATGACATGACCATGAAAATCAGGACAGTAATGCCTCTCTCCACACTGAGTATTTTTATTCACATGAAATAAAAAAGTCTTAGATCAAAGCCATCTAGACACTATATTAAGTACATCTATTGAAGGTGCCTTGCCTTTTTGTAGCAGCTGTAATGAAATTGTAGGCTAGGAAAGTGACTGTGGAGAGCTTAATGTCCCTAAGTGTTGAATGCCTGCTTGCTAGGTTAAGAGGAGAGTTAAATTCACAGCTGTCACGTATAGGCACATTGGAATGATATCTCAGATCCTTCCTGTTTTCCCTGTCCCTACTCCCCCTCAAATTCTACAAACTTTTTATTAAGAAAATGAGAAGTAATAATGAGGACCTCTCTTAGCACAAGAAATATAAGCCAAAATGCAGTAGGGCTTAGATAATTATTTTTAGTAAAGCACTCTGACTGTTTTTGCTCTGAAAAAGCTTGTAAGTAAGAACTGGCCTGTGTGTGAAGTAGAAGAGCCCTGCTGATACTAGATTGATGCTCTCCATAGGAATGTGAGCTGCAGAGTCTTGGCCACAAAAGCAGCTGCCATTATAGTCTTTTTTCCTCTGTGTATGTGTCTCAAGAGGCTAGCTGCTAAATTAGAAACTGTGATTTGTATTCAAAGTGGAGATGGAAGAATACCTACTAACTTTCAGTTTAATTGCTTATGTTGCTGAGTGGGTTGTGTTTGAGGTGTTTGTAGCATCGCAGAGTGATGACTGTGCATCAGACTGACAGAAGACTGCTTGTACCACTTAGGCACTGTGTCTTTTGCTCTGAAGGGGGAAGATGAATGTATTGATTTCTTCCTATGTTTAGGATACACTGAATGAAAATAGTACCTTATGCGTTCTTGGATCTATGCCTGAATTGAGCAGACTGGAGAAACTGTAAAAAATGCAAGAACAAAGCAGTCTGTTAAGGATTCAATTTAAAAAGAGAATTGAAATATCATTTTGTCAACTGACAGAAGAGTCTGAACACTGATACTAGTTTTGATTTAGTAGAGTTGTCCTATGAATTGCCAGGAGCTCAGTTTGCCATTGTTTACTCTTGGCTTTCTTGACTGCTAAGGAACAAATAGGCAAAGGGAGGAATTGACCCTGTTTGAAAAGTTGAATCGATTAAAATTGATAGATACCTATCAAAAGAATATTTATAGCTCTGTTTCAATTAGGAAAGATGGAAGATTTATCAAAATTAAAATGAGGACTCAAACAGATATAACCATGACGGTGTTCCATTATATGTATAGTTAGAGCAGCGTCCAGCAGTGTTGGCTGTTACTTAGTTTTTCCTAGTCTGTATAGCTCACTGTCTTAGGTTCATAAAAGCATTTATATGATGTGAGCAATTGAAATGATGTCCAAGCCTACTTTATTTCAGATTTAAGGGTGTTTCATGTTATACATTTTCACTTCTTATGGAAATGAGAAAAAACCACCTCATCTGTGTTTTGCCCACCAAATTGAATTGGGCAGTAACCAGAAATTCACCTGTAAGTTCATTCTGCTCATTTTCCTAAAGTTTGTGAATTCAGTAGAGGAGGCACCGAATTCAAGGCTTGTGGTGGTGTTTCCACAGACAACAGTGCATATGGCTTACACTGCAGGTAGAAATGGATCTCTGGATTAATGACATGATTCATGAAATGGAGGCAAACACAAGAGAAAAACACAGAAATGGGACTACTTTACTGGCTATTTCAAAGCTACTATATGAATATCCTTTTAATCCTCCCCAGAGATTTGTGAGCACCTGCCAGAAATAAACAGCTGAACCAAGGAAGAGAATTCTTTCCTTTGCATCTGCTTGGGTTATAGGTTTATGGCAGTAACGACTTGTGGAAATCAATCTTTTGTAATCTTTGCCATTTATGCTTTACTCAGAGTGTTCCTGTCACATCTATAAATAATCCATTTGTGGATCTGTTTGAAGATAAAAGAGGTTGGCATGGAAAAAAGCTTTGCCATGCTCTCCAGTTACTTACACAAAAATGAATGCCCAAAACCTGAGGTGTTTTGGGTTCACCTTATTGATTTAGATGTTCCTTCCTCCAAAATGTTGTTAATGGAGATTGCATTTTCAAGACAGAGTCTACAGGCAAGACTTTGAAATTGATATTGCCTTTAAAATTCTAACAGAATAAACCTGACCAAATCTACCTTGTAAGCAGGACCTAGTGAACAGAGGTAACACAAATAAAATATAACTACTTGCAAGTACAGCTGTTTACGTCTGTGTACTGTATTTCCTCAGAGCTGTTAGAGATGGGGGAAAGGGAGGAAACACTTTGTTATAATGATTGTATAATTCTTAGGGCTTTATGCTCCAACCGTGTTGAGTAATTGAAAACTAGCAATCCTAGATTTAAAAAAATGTGTTACCATGGCTCCCTTTGTTACATTATTTGATAAGGTGCTTTATTTTTTTTTTTTACTCCTTTCTTTCCCATTAACAGCACTTATTTTGAAATCTCTTGTTCATTTGGCCAGGAGGATTTCTTCCTCCTTTAGCCAGGCAGGACTCAGTCTCCCTTGTTGCCTCTTCTCTGTTGCCTCAGGAGAACAGAAATTTTTCCATATGTATCTTGGTGGCAAGCCATGGATGGGTGATATTTTTTATGATTTAGCTTTATTGTTTCCTATCTTTAGGGACAAGAGTGTTAGGACACTTTAGGGACAATAGTATTAGTTAGGCCTCCATGTCTTTACAGTGAACTACAGAAAGCTGAAGAGCCCTATGACTAGACATGGGGAGAGGATTATTACACTTCAAAAGTACAGCTCTCCCATTGGGAGTGTGAAAGGCAGGGGGGACCTTTATCTTGCAGATTTATCGCTGATTGAACTGACCTTCTGATGGGTCTATGCTTTCCTATGTGTTATTTTCACTGTTCTGTTCATGCTGTATCTCTGTGGAGACAGCATTTGCCCTTTTACTGAGGTGATAGAGACTTATAATGATGCAGAAATCCAACTCTTCCCCCTCCATTTCCTTTGAGACTCTCAGCTTGCCTGTTTGACTATCCTCATAAAGCCTTGTGTTATCTTTTCCTGACTTAGGAACACTTGCAAAGATATCTTGGAAGTTATGCTGATATAGGATCTCTAATTTTACTATAGTTCCTTTCTGTGAACGTGCTTTTAAAACCAAAAACAGCAAACCAATGTAGCTGTTTAATGCATGTTTTTCATTGGTGAGTAAGGGCTGGACATGCCATGTAACCAAAGGCTGAAGATGTCTTCTGTGAATAATGGAAAAACTGTGAAGAGATTGAGTGTAAGCCACAAATGGTGCTGTGAGGTACCTCTTCTTTTCAGTTTAATTCTTATCTTCTGTTTTAGGTACCACTGTTACTCTTGGCACAGGTATGATCGGCACTCTTAATTATGTGGATGTCATTAAGTTTCACAGATTTTTGAATTTGAGGGAGGGTTTAATTTTTTGAAGATTTTAAAAATTGAGTGATTAGTGTAGCAATGAGGTCAGAAAATTCTTTACTGGAAAAGGGGAAAAAGAAACAAGGATGTCTTTAAGGCTGACACAATGGAAAAGATCATGTAGAAAATGGTAAGTACAGTGCTGAATACAGTGAGGATCCAAATTATTCAGGCTGATGAACTGGCTTAAACTACACTCTGTGCTCTGTGAAAGTGTATTGAAAGCATGCATTTTGTTCTATTATCCTAGATCTTAATGAGAACTCCATAGAAGCAATTGGATTTACCATTGTTAGGTTGGCCGCAGCACTATCACTCTGCATAACTATTGTGTTTAGCTAATGTTGTGCTGTGATTACCATTTTGTGAGGGTGGTCCTTCTTCAGCCACAACATTCTTCACAGTAGGCAGTTCTACCAACTCTGATTTCAGCTTTCATTCCACTTGGATTCCTGCCCCTCTTTAACCTTGTCACAGACAAACCAGAGTGCATAACATACTGCATGGGTGGGTGCCTTCGAGAAGAGTAATGCAGATGCATTCAATGCTTGGACAAAGAATTCTTTTTTGAGTAGAGGTCTGAAAATTAAAAGTAGAGCTTACAGAATTTTGGTTTTTAAAAAACACAAAGGACTATGGGGCTTTTTGGTTAAAAAAAGCAAGAATTATTGTTTAAAAATAGTTATTTCCTTTCCCTTGGCCTTTCCTTTCTTTTAACATTCTCAGGAAGCATGAAAATGGCCATGGGTCATATACCTCACTTGAATGCAATGAGCTATGCAGTAGCAGGGATACAAACATTGAGGTCCTCCAAAAAAACCCAGGAGTTATATCTGATTGGGGCAGCTATAATAATAACAAACAGCTGAGAGCAACTGGAAAGTGCAGAAGAAATTTACAAAGAACACACTCTCCATATCATCCTTTGGTACAATGAATTGAAAGCCAAGGTTAATGCCACAGGCAACTCCATATTGTAGAAATGATCCGTGAGTCTATTTGTGTGCAGGCAAATACCTGCTAAAATTTAACTGTTTGTATAAGCTACAAAAGGAGCTACAAAAGTCCTCCTCCTTGCTAAGTATGTGAGGCTGTTCTAGGTGTGCTAGCTCTACAGATATTCAAATGCCAGACCTCTCTGAAATGCTGAATTAGTGGGTTCTGCTAAATGCAGTTCTGTGTAAAGTTGTCAGGAGGCTTGATACTGACTTAAGAAAACTTGGAACTTCAACCCTAGTTTTCATCTTTTGGTGGTTTCACCACTAGGGGGTGCAACAGTGACGAAAGACTGAATAGAAGCACAACAGGTAACAGTTTATTAATCTGGGGCTCTATAAAAACTATAGGACCCCTCTAAAAGCACTAAAAAGATACAACAAATAACCACCCGACAATGTCACGCAATAATAAAATACCCACAAAATGACAAACTGCTCCTCCAAGCTGACTGAGACAAGGTGGACTGAGGAGCAGAGGGAAGGAAGGGAAAGCCGCCTCGAAGATGGTATCTCTCGGTCTTGGAGACTCTGAACAATGAGAAGCACCCTCCCCCTGGGCACCCAAGCGGAAAAATACCACACTGTTCCACCTGGGTGGTGCTCTGGTGCCACTGTCAGGGCTCTGCGCTGCTGCAGGATGAAGGGAACCAGGAAGGACCAGGAGGAGCGGCAGTCGATGTTATCTGGACCACGACAAGCTAGCCAAAGGGGCAGACTTCTGGCTTTCATAGCTGTTATGGGATCTTGATATCGTATGAACTCGGGAGTCCTCTTCCCGGCCAGGCTGTCTTCCTATTGGTCGGCAGCGTTGGGCGCTGCCCCTTTCCAAAATTCTGGCAAAATGGTGCTTCCTGCCAAAAAGCCATGTGCTCTGGATCCGGGGCCCATCAACTGCCACTGCCACCGGCCGCAGGGCATTCCTGGGGCCAGTGGCACTGCCTGTGGGGCCCCTGCCACCTGTAGAAAGCAGCTGCGGGTGGTGGGTGCCACCTGTGGGGGCAGCTGCCGCAGCACGCCTCCCAGCAGAGCAGGGAGGGGCCACAGGGCCGTGGCCACCCCTGGTGGGGGCTCTGGCCAGCTGCCTGCGGGGAGAAGCTGCTGCCGCACGCCTCCACAGAAGTGCAGGGGCAGCAGCACCGGCCGCTCCCACTGGGCAGGTGCTGGCCGCTCCCCACACAGTGTGGCAGCTGGTGGCTCCATGCACACTAAGTGCGGCCGCCCGTCCCGCCCGCACTGCTCCGCAGCAGGCGGATGTGGGGGGCTGTCCTCCCCACTCCACTTCACTGTGGGGGACGGGCCAGCTCTGCTCCCATGCCATTGCTCCTGCACTGTGACGACAAGAGAAATGATGGCAGAGCAGCATTGTGCAGCTCTCCACTTAGACCACCAGTCTTGGTCTAAGCTGCCACAGCTGCAGGGAAGACACCCCTCATGCGTGCACTGCTGCAGAAGGTCTGAGGCACGGTGGGAGCAGCACCTGAGCAGCTGTCGAGCTCAGCTCAGCTTGCCACCGCTCCATGGCGGGAATGAGCCCCAATCCCCCCGTGCAGAGCTGGTGAGCGGGAGCCCGGGAGAGTGGCTAGGACGGTCCCGGACCCGGTCCTGGCTTCACGCCACCCTGCCGCATCCCCCGGTCCCCCGTTTGGCCATGGAGGACAGGCAAGAGAAGCTCTGCAAGATGCTGAGACCGGTGTTTGATCACGGTACACAGAGGGAAGGGAATGGCTTCCTTTCATGCTTCTTCAAAAAGAAAACCTTTTTAATTTTTTTTTTAATTACCCAAACATCCCCCTCCCTGGAGAAAAAAACAATATTCAAACCTATTACACACATACAGCAAGAAGGATGTTAGTGATCTAGTATGATAAACTGCAGATTAGAAACACCTGTAAGTATTTGATTTTGATTTATAGTTTAATCTCTCAAACCCTGCATGTCCTAGGTTAGAAAATTTATGATTTTAAAAATTCAGAGGTACCAGATGTATAAAGAAATAAAAATTTTTATTACCAAAATATAATATGTAAATATGTGTATGAGGGAATAAAAAAAAAAGTTAAAATGAAAATAACAGAGAAAACCAAAATCAAAAAACCAAACCATTCATAACTAATAAAACAACAACTGATGCCCTGCTGTGCTGTTCTAATGCCCTGGAGTGCAGTGATGCTCATGGAGCTGCAGGGGGTGCAGGCAGCTCCATGGGAGGTGATGGGGGATATGGTTACTCTTTGATGGTCACTGGGGGGCACTGCGGGAGCTGGAAGTCTGCTGTGGGAAGATGGAGGTCCAGGGGTTCACTGAGGGGCTACCAGGGTCACTGGGGGTAGGGATCTGTGACCGAGTTGCAGGGGGCTGTCACCAAGAGGTGATGGGGAGAAAACCAGGGATTCCCAAGGACTGGGAATTGGGTTCAGGCTTCAGGCAAACTGATGGTAAGGTGGTGGACTGGAGTCAGTCTTTTCTCCTCGGATGCTGAGGACAGCTGGTGGTTGGCTGTAGGCAGGTGGGCAGCAGTGAGCTGGAGGGTTGTGGAAACCACGTGGGCTGAAGCAAAATGGTGGCTGCAGCAAATTCGAGCAGTGAGAGGCTGTTCTCTCACCAAGAGGCAACGACAAAACAGGAAGTGCCAAGAGCCCTGGCTGTTGCTTTATGGAGCTTTGGGGCCTTCCCATAATCTTCCTGCCCTCACACCTGCATGTTGCCTCTCGACACACCCTGGGAGGCACAGCCGTGTGTTGTTCCATCTTGCAATTGGCTACCAACTGAGCCCACCCTGCCCCTCTCGAAAAGGCCCATGAAAATTTCCTTTTGTTTGCACCATATGGCCGCCGGCAATGGCGGCTCCCCTGGCCTCCCTATGCTGCCCCTGCCTGGCTGTGCCAGTGCAGTGGCAGACTTTCCCAGGGCCTGTGGTGCTGCCATGGCCACCTTCAGCCACCCTTGCACTGCTCCCATCGCCATCCCCGCACTCCTGGAGAGCCTGGGGGAACAAGAAGGCGCTGCTGCTGGAGGCCCACAGCCACCATGGCTCCACTCTTCCGCTAGGCCGCCTCTTGGCCCCACAGCAACCGGGCGCTCCAGCAGCAAGAAATGCCCACTTGGGCACATAGCACCCCTGCTGGATCCCTGCCATGCTGCGGCCACCTCGGCAGGCCCATGGCCACCACCACTGGCAAAAACCTGTGCAGAGCCACTGTGGCCGCCCCCAGCTGCTGCGGCTGCAATGCTGCAGGGAGCAGCACGAGGTCCTGGATCCGGCCCAGAGGGTGCCAGACACTGCTGGCAGCTGCCAGCAGCGGTTCCAGGGCACCACCATGAGCAGCCTAGAATGGCAGTGGTGAGGCAGAGCAGCTGCTTGGCCCCCGCTGCCACTGGACAAGACATGTGCCTGCCCGAGCTGCCAAACTTCCCTCAAGTGGTGTGAAGGCAATGCTGTGGGACCACCCTCTCCCAGCACCCAAAACCGCTGGGGCTGCCGCACCCCTGACCCAGCCCCAGCCGCCGCCCCTCCCGTGCAGCCCCTGCTGTGGCCCCACCGGCGCTGCTCACTGCGCCGTGCAGAGGGGCTGCAAAAGCATTCCTCCCCCATGCCCCCGTGAGAGGTGCCAGCAGCGCCCATGCGCTGGGGAACATGAGCAACCCTTCCCCCTGCCTTTCCCTTCCCCCGCGCCAGGGCTATGAAGCACCCTTCCCTCCCCTTTCCCCCCCGACCATCTGCGCACCGGAGGAGTAAGAGAAAAAGATCAGGGAAGGGAGAAAAGGGAAAAGGAGGGGAGAAAAAGGGGAACAAGGGAGAGGAGGAGGTGGAGGGGATCTCTAATTTGGAAAGGAGTTTTCAAAAACAAGTGGTAGACCATAACACTGCAATTTAGCTAATTAACACTGCTAATTTAGCTTTTTCTTTGACCTTTGTGAATATTTAGGATATGTATTGGTTTTGATGGCATACACACCTGAAATAAATGTTTAGAGGCTATGTAATGCCCCATAGCAGAATAACATCTGGAAGTAGAAGGCAACTGTAAAAAGGCTTTAGACAAACATGTTTTGCTTTACTTTTGACATAATAAAGCGAAAAATATGGAACTTCATTTTCCTAAAAGAATATGCTGGACTGCAAATAAAAATGCAAAATGGAGAAATCCAAGCAGCTAATTTCCATACTACATTTTGAGATTAGAAATATGCTGATCTGAATAGGATCTGTAAAGATGCATAATTCCTTTTGACAGAGATCATAAATCATAGGCTTTTCAAGGCTATTAAAACAAATTTCATTCACATTGGCAGAGCTGTTTTAAAACACTTTTGTTGACTAATGACTTGTGCTGTTTTTTGAAAAATATGATCTTCCGTATCAAATTATTCAAGTTACTTCAGAAACTTCATACTCAAATTTTCTAATGGTATGATTCTAAATTTATTTATGTATAAAATATCATGCTTTTAAAATCAAGATGAAATGCTGAAGATGAAACCTGTGTATGCAATGATATTATGATATAATCCACAAGACAGTAAAACAGAGATGTAACTCCCAAGTATTTATGTTGTTTTTTAATTTTTTTTCCTTTGGCATTAATAATGTGCCTTGCTTTGATTTTTTTTTAATGTTTAGATTCAAAAATATTTTTGGATAATTATTTTGGGAAGTTCTGACACTAATAATCTTACTTATTCAAAATTTTATGTTGAGTAATATTTTCTGCTGAAACCTATTAGTCAAATATTACTCAGTATTAATAAGAGTATCAAAGTTATCTCCAATTTTTGTATAGGACAGTATAGGACGAATGATTCATTTGAATATTTATATACACAAAGAAGATATTTACAGACTTTGATGGTTTTCCCAAAAATGTCACAACATTTTGCAAATGCTCATACAACATAAGCTTGCAACTAAACAGCAAAAAAAAAAAAGTTTGTATTGATACCTCTACAGAAAAAAGAGAATAATTGAGCAAAAAATTATTTTCCTGATGTTACACACAGTCACTTTCAGAGTAATGGAAACAGCTAAAACTTGTAATTTTTTGTCCTTGGTTTTAGACATGAAACCACACTGTCTATAGTGTGATTAAAATCTGAGGTTAAAAGTAGTAAATGACAGACAGAATGAAGAAAAAGTAAATATTGTTTGCATTTCAAGATAGTGAAATCTTACTTCAGTGAAAATTCATGTTGAAGCTTTTTTTTGATTGATGTAGTCTTTCCTAGGGTGCTCTTGGGACACTGAATTTGTGGCACTGTGTTCAGAATAAACCTTGAGTTGCTGTAATTTGCTCTAAATAAAATAGTCCATACAACTATTTGTGAATAAAAGCAGCCTAGAAGATTATCCTGCATTTGAGATATAGATTTTTAAGACCATACCTGTTTCTCTGACCAAGAAGAGTCAAACTGCAACAAAACTATCTGCAAGCTAGAAGAAAAGGAATGCTTCAGCTGGCAGGTTTTATAAAGTTGGTGACCTACCTCCACAGTTTAATGTGTTCTCTTAGATCAAAACTATGTTTATAAACACCCTTAGGTGAGGGATAGAATCTCAAGCTCAGAAAAAAGTCAGAAAACACTGCATGGCATAGGCAGGAACCAGAGCAGATGTGTGAGCCTCTGCTTTTCCTCTTTATTGAATGATCTAGACCAAAGCTTACCTGTATTTCCAGGAAAAAGAGGGAGGACAAATGAAATAACTCTTTTTCCCTTACCCCTTATACATTTATTTGTTTATTATTTCATAATAATGGAAAGTTTACCCTGGAAGAAGTTTCTTGACTAATGTAGATCTTGGTAGATGCAGATATTGGTATGGTAATGACAATGCAGACCCACAGATTTCAACCACTTGGTGGCAACAATCCTCAGATAAAACCACTATGAGAAATTTTATTGTCTCTCAGTTATGTTATGTAGTTGTGTTGATCAGTTATGTTACTTAATATATGTTAGTACCTTGGGCGATGGATACCCCTTGCATTACATTTGTGGCTATTTAAATTTTCCCCATTCTCCTTAGCCATCAAATCAAGCTCACAGTCACGTTTAGCAGCTATTTTTCAGTACACTAAATCTTAAAAGCCTGCCCTGTTACCTACATACATATTGCACGGGTCCTGATGTGCCTCAGGAGAAAATGTCACACTGCTTCTTTCCATGTCAAAAGATTTTTGCTTGAGTATCATGAAGTAGCTGCAGCTTATAGGGAGATGTGTTCAGGTAGGCCAGAGCCTATCCTGTTGCCCTCTGTCACGTTAATACTCCAAAAAAAAGTAATCAACAGAATAGTCAGCCAGAACTGTGAAGTCCTAGCCAGCACCCAAACCTATGCAATCCAAATGATCTCCCCTTACTTCATCTTGGTAAATGCTACTCGTGGATGCTAGAGTCCGGTTGGCCTTTTTTAGCCGTCCGCTCCAGACTGGTGAATTGCTGCTGTTTCCAGTTTGATTTAATGTCACTTTTTGATTAGTTAGGCACTTTCAGGGCTTAGGGTGAGATTTTTTTTGACCTGTTTGGCAGTCACTGCATGCACATTCTTTGATTTCTTAGAAGAGACTTCTGAAAGAGTTAAAGATCCAGGAAAATGGAGATTTTGAGATTTATAGATTTTGTAACACTAAGCTTGATTCTGGTGCAACATGAATGCTGTTTAATTGATTATGTTAATGTCTACACATTACCAAATATGTCCTGTCTTCCTCAGTTTCTTTTAATAGCTTAGAATATATTTAGTCTGAGGTCTTGATAACCAAAAATATCCTTAGATTTAGGATTTAAAAATTACATTTAAATAAGAATATAAATTTTTTGGGGAAAGAGTTTTCTCTGATATTCTGTGATTGAGGTTTATGACTTGTCTACCTCTCAAGCTGATTTTAATATTTTTCATTAAATTTAGTATATTCTTCCTTCCCAAGAGGCCTGCCTCTTCATTATAACCATTTCCATCAATGACAAGATCACAGAGCATTTTTAATGTTAAATAGCATAGAAGGATAGAAATTAGTACTTAAAGGGTAAGACTGTTAGTATTTCTGAGTGCTTCTATGTATTCATCACTGCCTGATACAGATCAGTATTAATAATGGGACCAGCCAGACATAATCCATCTGCTGGATATTCCTTTTCTGTCTATGCAGTGACTGCCTTGTCTTCTTTCTCAGACACTGCCTGCTCTGGTCTCCAGACAGGAAATCCAGACATGGCCATTCATCAATGCTGCTATAATCTGTCTGATTTTATTAGCTTTTGAATTTTATCACCAAAATGAAAAGAAAGGGGGGCAAGGAGAATGCAGCATATGATTCTTCCATACCTATGAATTCTCCTCAGTATGGCAAATTTGGAACAGACACAAATTAAGAAGTGAAAAGTACCTGGCAAATTAACTACTCCCCTGCCACCTCCCCATCCCAGCAACCCCCTCCTGATCCCCCCTGATTTTTTACAGCTCGATTTATTATTTTATTATTTTATTATTTTATTTTATTTTATTTTTTATTTCTTCTTAAACAAATACATGTTGTGTGCTGCAGTTTGAGTATCTAGTTGACTGATCTTTTTCCTTTGTTTTAGATTTCATGATGCATATTGAATATTCTGTGTTATTATGAGTCCCATCTAGGATTGCAGACACAAAGAGCAATTGGAAATTGAGTTGTTTGGAGTTGCTGTATGGGGTGAGGCATTCCAGTACCATTTGACCCAGTTGAATAAATCTCAATTGGCATAACTGGCTGAGGTAAGGAATATTAAACTACATAATATCCAATGGAGAGAAAGCAGGAGCAGACTAAAGCCTTTTTTTTTTTCTGGCAAAGTGGCACAAGCTGCTTTAATCCCGGGCATCACAACAAGAAGTCACTGAAGAAGGTTCATATTTGTGTTGCCTTTACACCCAGTACCAAGTTTCTGGTGAGGCAGAGAGGATAATATTTAGGTTGTGAAAAAGCGTCTGCCTTGGATCTGTGTAGAAATGATTAGATTTTCTCAAAGAGAACAAGTGCTTTGCGGACTCCTGTGGATATTCTGCTGTGGCAGTCTAGCTGGACGCTGAGCGTGAATTCATAGAAATGTGGTCTATGCATGAAATTAAGGAATTCCCTACTTACTGTCCTTTGCAGGACTGTATAGAAGTGAAGGAGTTGCCCGAGTTCTTTTCCTTATGCCTGGTACTGGGCAGGAGAATAGAGATAAGCACTTTATGCTCCTGCATGATTTTCCTACTAGAGTTTTAACACTCATGAGCCATCTGCCCTGCTGTCTCTCTCAGTGAAGGTATCAGAAGGAAGCGTCCTTTGACAGTTCTTTATTGATACACTGAGTTGCTGACAGGTTGTAAATGTCCATGGTAAAACTTTCAATTTGTGCTCTATTCTTTGGCCTAGTCATTCCACATGTTGTGTGAAAAACATTGCTTAATATATACTATGTATATCTGAAATATTTTTGCCGTTTTTATGTTAGGTTTTAAATCACCTCTTTCATCCAAAAGTGCCAACCAAGAACGTGGATATACAAACAAATGGAATATTGAAATGCAATTTGTAAAATATTCCTCAGTACCAAAAGTATCAGTACAAGTTTAGTTGATTTCTTGGAATTTACCCTTCACTTAACATTTGACCATGAAGACTGACTGTGTTTGCCTTAGGTAGCCTACATATCAGCTTCTTCTTTGCTTTCTGATGAGGAAGAGTCACATATATTGGCCACTAATGCACTGATCGTTTTTATTCCTCAGCTGTATATTTAGGAGGATTTTCTGTTAGTAATTTTCACAATAATTTGTATTCCTGCAAGAAGGCATTTTAAACTTCATTAAATTGCTTGACTTACTTACATCTGACTACAATTAACTATAGTTAAGGTTATTAACCCTTCCTTGTCACAGACTTTTATGTGTATATCATAGATTTTGGGGCAGAGACTTTGCTGTATTTTCAAGTACCTGTACAAATGGACCCTGAGATTAGCTCAGTTGGTTAGAACATGGTGCTAAGAACACCAGGGTCATAGGTTTGATCCCTATATGGGACATTCAGTTAAGGGCTGGATGCAATGATCCTTGTGGGTACCTTCCAATTCAGAATATTGTATGATTCTGAAATGGTCACAGGTTCAGAAGCAGTCTTACACATCATGATTTGGGATCTGCCAATGCAGAACGTGTTTATCAGCTAGCAGAAGTTTAAGGTTCTCATTTTACTACAGAAAAATTATATGCAGTTCTACCTGAAGCTGGATTTAAGATTAGCCCATTTTCAGATGCATGCAACATTTAAAGAGTGGTTGTCATTCTGGGAGAATCTGAAGCTGTTTCTAGTGTAGATGCACATTGAAACAAATATCGTTGTCTTTACCTCTTTGCCTACAGAGGCACATATAGGCATCTAGATAAATACAACTCAATAGTTAGGCACTTCAATGCATGTAAATAATAAAATATTAATTATAAATAGTATTATATATTATTACAAATAGTTAGATATTTTGATATGCAACCTGTATGTACAATGTAGTCAACAAAGCAATATTTTCTATATTTTTCAGTCAGAAAACAAATATGTACGTATTAAATATAAATGCTTGGTCAATTTCTCTTAATATTTAAAGGCAGTTTGACTGCTCATAAATGCCCTCAAAATGTGTATTGTCATTTCTTTGTATGGCAGTAAACATTATCAATTAGCTGAATGAATTCCACTTCATAACTGTGCAGCATGGAACATTCATCTGGGAACTGTTTACTGTGAAGCTATTTAGTCTGTCAAGATGCTCACTCAAAGTTTTAATCTTTAGAAGTGTCCTGGTTCCAGCCAGGACAGGGTTAATTTTTGCAGTAGCAAGGACGGGGCATGGCCAGGGCCTGGAAGTTATTCTGTACCACCTCACTTCATTGCTGGGGTCGAGGGAAAGGGAGTGTGTCCCAGGTTAGCAGCATGTTGTAGGCAACAGTTGGCTATTGTCTGTTGCTGAGAGGTTTCCATGTTGTTTCTTTTACCTTCTGTCTAGTACTAGTATCGTTGCTGTTACTGTTAATTTTCTTAGCTCATTGCTTTTTCCGGTAAATTATTCTTATCTCAGTCCACGATCTTAACCTTCTGTGCCTCCAGTTCTCCTGCTGCAGGGAGAGGGGAAGGGAGAGCAAATGACAGGCGTGTGGTTTACAGAGTCTCAGTGGGAGGACTAAATTGAGGAGTACCATTCCTAAACCACAATAAGAAGCAACATAAGAGTAATAAATTAACTTTGAAACCCATATTTATTTAGGTCTTCCTCTGCAGGCTGTTTGAGCTCCAGTCCCAGTACACATCTGCTCTCTACTTATGTAGAGGTTTGTAATGTCAACATTGTTGAAACAGAATCTGGAAAAGGCATTGAAGTGATGTCTTTAAAAAGAACCATATTAATTTTGAAACTTCCTTGATTTCATGATGAAATTATAACATTCAAAAGTGGAATGATGTTAATGGTATTTTTCCAGAATGATATATAGCAGTCTGTAGTAGCAGCATTGCTATGTGGTTTGCTGTTCTTTATAAATTCACTTGACATCATAGTGTCAAGTGCCTTTACTGTGGCATTACTGGTTTTGCACTTTGATATGGTATGTGGAACAGAGCAGTAAGTATTCTGTCAGTAGAGATCAAAGCAGCTTTTGCAGTACTTGATGTGTCTGGCATCTTGGTATGTCTGTAATTCTGCAGAAAATGTCCACTGAAACATCTGTAAAGATTCTAAAGTTTTGTACTGGCATAACATCAGTCTACAAGTAGTAAAATTGCACATTTATGTAAGCCTGGCATAAGATGGAGCCTATAAGAGAAAATTCTTTCTGTATTTCCAATTCCTCATTTTTTGGAAAACCAAGAGCTGCTTCATTCCAGTTTACCAGAACTGGAAATACAGAAAGTGTAGTTTGGAATATAAATCCTGATCAGGGGAATGAGGATTTCTTTCAAAAATCATACAGTTCAAAACTCAGTCTTTTTAAGTTCATAATGTAGCCACCTGTGGGATAAAACATTTGTATATAGTGGCTTTGTCCTCAAAATACCCATGCAGAAATTGGTAAACTTATATTTCATCTTTTTGCTGTGAAGTGCTCAAAACCTACTCCCTGTCTTTCAAGAGTCAACTCAAAACTCATGCTGCAATCTGTTCCCAAAGCTTTCGGCCTCTACATCTCTTCTTAGAGTTAAGAAACTGTTAAAAAAAAAAATTAATATTTCAGGGACAGGAAGACAAGCAGAGGCATAAATTGAGCGCTTGTGCAAAAGAGCACTTGGCTTTTAATTCAGTTGTTGGTAAAGTGCTTTATGGTTGAAGAGCAGTAGGTCACAGGTCTTGGTCCAAGGATTGCTTCTTATAACTGAAGTACTATGACTGTGGCAGTAGCTCTATTTTGAGAGAAAGCAGGGCTTTCTAAGAAACCAAATGTATCCAGAATGTGAGAAGTGAACTCTGAAAATGGCTAGCTGTTATTTTGGATTCAGGCATTGGATAAGAGTAACTGTGTTACTGAAATAGGTTTTAGAACTATAAAAGTACATTATAGGATTACTGAAGGCTTTTTGAAGTAATTACTGCCTAAATTGTAGTTTTAAGCTATAAAAAAGACAAGTAAAAGAAGGTCAAAGGATTATAGTGCACACCTTAGAAAATACTTTTTAAAAAATATGACTTTTGTTTTTGTTGTCTTTGTTTTAAGCTAGTTTAAAAAGCCATTAACAGCCTTTACGCCAAAGGTATTTGAAGCAATAGGAACGTCTAATCAAATCAGACCATAATTGTCATGTATGATGGGGTGTGTAAAACTGATTATTAATTTTAATTACACAGAGGGTTTCTCAAGGTATTTCAATTTAAGAAACTGTCTGGTTGTAGTGGTTTGACCTTGGCTAGCTGCCAGATGCTCACCTAGTTGCTCTCTCATTCCTTCTTTTTAAAAGAAAAAAGAGAGAAAACTGGATGGAAAAGTTTGTGGGTCAAAATAAAGACAAGGAAGTCACGAAATACACTCACAGCAAAACAGACTCGGTTTAGGGAAACCCAGCTTAATTTACTGCCATTTAAAATAGATTAGGATGGCAACACATAAAACCAGAAATTAAAACACCTTCCTTCTCCTCTCTGATTTTTTCCCAGGATCAAATCCACTCCTTTGTTCCTGGTTCCTTGATCTCTTTACCCCCTTGAAAGTCACAGTGTATGGAATGGGAGCTCTGATCAATCCCTAACATCTCCTCTTGGCTGCTCCTTCCCTCTCACACTTTTCCCTATTCTAGTATAGGTCTTCTTCAGAGGCTGCAATCCTTCAGCAAACATCCACCTTCTCTGCTTTAGGGTCCTCCATGGGCTGCAGTATAAATACCTGTTAAATTGTGGTCTCTACCACATCTGCAGAAAGATCTCTGCCCCAGCACCTGGACACCTGCTCCCAGTGCATTAGTAATCAAGAAGAAAGTGAGGACACAGCTATGTAAGAATACATATTTACAGAACCATAGATTCACTGTGTCCTGCAAGCCACATGGCTTGACTTGAAGCACATGGCTGGACCTGCTGCAAAGCACATGGTCCAAGATGACCAAACCACATGGCTGAGGATGATGTGGCTGCCTGTCCATGGAGAAAGACCTGCCTGGCAGACCACCCACATCACACCCCTGGAGCTCCTGATTGTCTGTGGCACCTGTCATTCTGGCTAGAAGGGTGTTGAATGGTTGCAGGACCAGATGTGTTGCATAAGGGAGTGGCCAAAGCAGCCAAACCTTATAAAAACCACAGAGAACCTCCACTTTTTGTCTCAAGACTTAACAACATGTAACCCTTGGAGGTAATTATTCCTTTCCCTTTTTCTATCTTTCTTTTTTCTTTCTCTTATGGGTGACTTAAAACCAAAGGAACTTGTATTCTACCAAGCTGGGTTATACTTTCACTACATCGTATGGGGTTGGTGTTTGCTAATGCCTTTTCTTTTGTTTGCAAATTTTTTCTGTAAACTCTTTTGCCAAAACCTATGTTCTCACTAAATTAAAATAAGTTCTCTTAGAGAAAGTGTGGTACCATTTTCTCTGGATGCAATTTTGTAGATAATAACAAACCTAAAGGCCTTAAAATAACCTCTACAGAGTGCTTAGCATTCTTCCCATGCATGATGTGCATCTAGGACCATCAACTGGAATAAACTTTTTTTGCTTAATACGCAATGTGCTTATAAGGGCCTAGAACCAATAGATAGCAGGAAATCAGCCTCCAAGCTTACCTTCAACCTTCTTTCAACCAGCCCAAAAAGAAATGGTCACACTCCGGATACAGCACTTCTAAGAGAAAACTTGTTTCCAAACAAGGAGTGCACATGGAGGTATCTTTCTCCTCATGCAGCCTGCATAAAGGGAAAACAATGATTTTTAGTCAGAAATCCCAATCCCAACATATAGCTCTGAATCATGATACTTTATTTCTAGCCTTTCTCAAACTAGTTTGAGGAAATTATTTCTTGGGTTTTGATGTTGCTTCTAGCCTTCTGACAGACATAGTCATTGCCTTCATCTCCTTTTTAGGTCTTTCTTCAGGAAATATTTCAGCTTGAATGTCTTATTTTTTGCTTAAGGCTACACAACAGGGATATGGCTTCCCTTATTTCAAGCTAGCTTGCTTAACAAAGAAATATAATTGATTTGACCTACATGCATGGCAGTCAGATTAGAAAGATAAGTAATTCTCACTTAAAGAAGAAATCACCAGAGAGTAACTGTGGATTTAAAATAGGAGAAATAAAAAGAAAATATATATGAACGGGCTGCTTCTCTTCCTTTAGTCAAGATTACTTATTTGTGTTAAACTGCAAGAAAACGTGATTCTTAGCTTAAGGATGCTGGCTCATGTCCAGTTTTTCATTTATCAGTGTCCCCAAGTCTTTCTCCTCAGGGCTGCTCTCAATCCATTTATCCCCCAGTCTATATTCATACTGGGAGTTGCCCCAGTCCAGCTATAGCACCTTGTACTTCACCTTGTTGAACTTCATGAGGTTTATATGGGCTGACTCCTCCAGCCTGCCCAGGTCTCTCTGGATCTGTCTGGATGACATCCCTTCCCTCAAGTGAATGTCATCTGCAAACTTGCTGAGTGCACACTAACTGCCACTATGTCATTGATGAAGATATTAAATAGTATTGGTCCCATTATGGACCCTTAAAGAGCATCACTCATTCTGGTTTCCACTTGGACATTGAGCCATTGACTGTAACTTTTTCTATGTGTCCATCAACTCCATTCCTTATTCATCTAACAGTCCTTCTGTCAAACCCATATTTCTCCAGTTTAACCTTAAGAATGTTGTGGAGGACTGTATCAAAGACCTTACAGAAGTCCAGGTAGGTGACATCCATAGGTCTCCCTGTTTCCACTGATGGAGTCACTCCCTTGTATAAAACCAATAGATTAATCCAGCACCCCACCTATTTTATCCCACCTAGCTGCTAGATAAAGTTAATTTATTCTGATTTTTTTAGCTCCTAAATGTTGAAATATAAGATTTCTTATAGGTTGTCCTTTTCTGTGTCTAAGAGATAGGCCTTCATCTAAGAGCAAAGAGTGATAAATCACTCTTTTGTGAATATATTTTTGTATGTGTGCTAATCTGAGGTGCAGAGTTCATCTCTAGACTTCAGGTAAGTCTTTGGAACAAAGAGAGGTATGATCATGTGACAAGTAAAAAAACCATGTTCTGATTTTAATTTCAACAGCAGAGTGGTCATTTCCTTGATTGTAGACTAGTGACTTGAAAGGGTGTCCCTCTTGCTGAAGCCTGTGCTGGTAACTTTTCATTACTGTTATTTTGTGCTAGTAAACTTACACTTGGAGCAGATATGTCTTCCTGTATTCAAATGCAACCTCATATGCAATTCAGATAAATCTTTGTTGAGAGACATTAATTTCTGTGAGAGAGCTGCCTCAGCAAAGCTTGTTGTCTGGGTTTCTTTAGGAGTCAAGGGAGACGTACATTGATACCTCCCCAGGGTGATTCATTCTACTGGGCTTAGACATTCAACCTAAGAAGGTCCAAAGCACTCTCCAGAAGGATCAGGCGCTCTCAAACCTTTTAAAAAGCATTAAGTTAGAGAGTTCTACTGTTGATATCAATAAATTAAGCTTATTAAAGCATTTTTTTGATATTTTTTGAGATTTAACTAAACATTGAGGAGGCTTGCTGACTGTGTACGAACAAGTATGCTTTATGCCCTTCATCAGTTTTCAACGTCATTCTTGGTGAATTGAGGGTGTTACCTTTGTGTCAATTTTACCTGTGTATTTCACGTAGCACTAGTCTTTCTTTGCCTTGGTCCTTTTCAGGGAGGAGTTCTTGGTATTGCAACCCCTTTTTACCTTTAGTTAACAGCTTAGCATATTGTTTAAAATGAAGGGTATAGATTGAAATTTGTATTAGCTATAATAAGTCTGTAATTTTTTTCTTCTCTGTAATTTTGAGACTTATTAAAATGTAGATGACAGTAGTGGAAATGAATCATGGCTAATGCATTTTATTATTACTGTGTGCTCTAAAATGCAGTGAAATGGTAATATGAGAAATTGATATACAGAAAAGCAGACTCGCTTCTTATTATATGCATTCCTGAGTAGTCTAAGCATTGCTTAACCAGCTGACATTGGCTACTATGTTATTCACTTGTGTGGGTCCTTATTTGTAATAAAAAATTAATTAAAAACAAACCGATACATGAAATTTTCATGGTCGATATCTTAAAGCACCCTTCTAGTGGCAAATAAGCTAAATTAAAAAGTCAGATGCATGTATATTTCACAAAGGGAATGTATTGTAATTCACCTTAAGTCATAGTCAATGAAGTTATTTTCCCCAGCAAATATTATGGGAATAAGCACCTTCCTAAATTTGACAATATGTATTTTTAGAAGTTAAAGTATGTGAATTATTTTTTTCAGAATAAGCCATATAGGGGAAAAAAACCTGCCAAAACTACAGCAAATTTGGAGATACTGTGAATCAAACCAGTAAGACAAAAGAACTTTCACTAATACAAATAGTTGTGTTCACTGCTGAAAAGCATTTAAAAAATCATTCTGCTACCTGACTATCACAATGTGGTACTCTGCTCGTTCTTTTTAAATTGACAAAAGAGGCTGAAGTACAAGCCCCATGGGGAGTGACTGAGGGAGGCGGGGTTGTTTAGCCTGAAGAAGAGGAGGCTCAGGGGAGACCTTTATTGGTATGTACAGCTGCCTGAAAGGGGGTTGTAGCCAGGTGGGTGTCGGTCTCTTCTCTCAGGCAAGCAGTGACACAATCAAGAGGACACAGTCTTAAGCTGTGTCAGGGAAGGTTTAGACTGGATATTAGGAAGAACCTTTTCACAGAAAGAGTGATTTCCCACTGGAATGGGCTGCCCAGGGAGGTGGTGGAGTCACTGTCCCTGGATGTGTTTGAGATTGGATGATGTACTTAGTGCCATGATTTAGATGATGGGATGGTATTGGGTAACAGGTTGGTAATAAATGAGGTAATAGTGTGGACTTGATGATCTCTATGGTCTTTTCCAACCTTGTTAATTCCGTAACTCTGTGAAAATGTGAATTAGTAAGTTAGTCTTAATGGGATACTTACGGTAAACAAGCTCAATCTCTTACCGAGTATTACCTTCAGTAAGCATTTGGTAATAAAGCAGCTCATTTTCCAAGGATATCTCTTCACTGAATTCTGTAGTTCAGTAACTATGCTTATGTAAAAGTCAACAATATTTTAAGTCATGCTCTGCCTTCATGTCATGATTTATATGGCAGATGAAACTTTCTCAGCAAATAAAGTTTTTGAGAGAGATTTAGTTGAAAAGACAAACTTTTTATTGACTTCAGTATTTTGGTTTTGCCTTTTCCTTTGCTCCTGTAACTTCAGTACCTGAGTCTTTGGATGCTGAGAGTTTCATATTACACCAAGGTTAATGTGAGTAAACAATATTGTTTATGTATTTAGTAGAACCATTCCCCAGGCACCAAAAAATATGTGGAAATGGCTATTACAAAACTTGGCTTCGTGCTGCAAGTATCTGCAATGAAATCCATCATTCCCAACAGATCAGAGGAAGGCACTGAAAACAAAGGAATTAAACTGAAGACTGTATTTTGGTTGTCACCCCTTTTATTTAGAAAACATTAAGGTGGATGGGGGACGTGCTGGTTTAGTAGTAAACTAGCAAGAGAAATGAACCCTGTAGAAAAGAGATTACGAGTCTGAGCCATAATTCACTAAAAAGGTTACAATACATACAATGATACAAAGAAAAACTGATTTTGACCCACAACAACAGAATATAACCCAACACCCTAGGACAAGAACAGCACTGTGCTCGTTAGCTCCTGTGCTGAGCACCGTGTGGTCCCCCTGGGTGCAAAGCAGAAGGGAAGTGGACTTGTTGGTCAAGATGATGGTCATAGTTCTGTCAAAGCAGTGATGGCAGTCTCCTTGAGAGTGGCTGTCACAGTCCTGTTGAAGTTCTAGTCCTCTTCTGGATCCCACCAGTGATACCAGAAGTCCCAAAACCCAAAGGTTATATATGCTCAGNGATGATGGTCATAGTTCTGTCAAAGCAGTGATGGCAGTCTCCTTGAGAGTGGCTGTCACAGTCCTGTTGAAGTTCTAGTCCTCTTCTGGATCCCACCAGTGATACCAGAAGTCCCAAAACCCAAAGGTTATATATGCTCAGGTTCAGGTGGGAATGCCCAGTACGTCCCCCAGGGTGGGGAGCTTCACTATGGCTGGTTTAGAACTGTGAGTCAGGGGATGTTTTTTGAATCTTTGATGGGCTTGGTCATTGCAACTGTCCATTATGCCAGTGCAGTTGGGTCCATGATAGCTCAACAGCAGAAATGATCCCTCCTGAGTCTGAAGCTGCTAATGGCTCCCCTGAGGGAAATTGTCACAATTGAGTCTTTAGTATAAATAACCACTCCCCTGCCCTGTAGGATTTGTCTCTTTCCTTATCTATTGTTGCCTGCGGTGTCAGGTGTGACCTGGTCAGCTGCTACAAGCGATTGATTATTAACAGTCCATCAGAAATGACATAGAAGGTGTAGAATACACAGTTTTGGTTATACCCACATAGTGATAAACTGTTATGGGCCCCCGTAAATAGGACAGGGATTAAGTGGTCAGCAGGTGAGCAAAATAGGTGGGGAAAGCAATTCAGAGAAAGAAAATTAAGTAAAGCGGAAGTGATTGCTTGAATAAGGTAGATGTGATGGCAAGAATAGAGGGGAAATGGAATGGGGAAATCAGTAGTTCATATTGCGTATTGCAAATTAAAAATGAAGAAGTATGAAGTGAAGTGAAAGGATATAGTCTTTTAGCAGATGATGAATATTATTATTTTATGCCTACTTGCACCAAAACTAATTTGTAGTTGATTTGGCAATGGAGAGATGCACAACTACTTTGTACTTTGTTAGCAAGCTTTGATAAAACCACTGAAAAAAATAATCTCAAGAGAAAGTTACCTTGCCTTATTTGAGATGTATCACATGAGGGCAGACTGAGAATTTCCAGTGCTTTGTACCCCTTCCTCAACTGGAACTTCCAGACCTGCTGTGGCCAGGGTAAACATTATGTCTGGAAAGTAGGATAATTCCCTAACCTTGGCCTTCTGAAGACATAGAATCTAGGCTGACAGGTAGGCAAATTTCCAAAAGATCAAGCAAACATGAATTTGCATTTTAGGTGATGGAAACTGAGCCAAAATCTTAGTACTCCCTAAACAGAAAAATTAAGTAACAAATTGGACTAAAACTATTTTATGATTCATGTGAATATCTACTCTTGCTTTAATGATGATTACCTCTTCGCTGTAGTCTTAAAAGGTCAGGGTTGAAAAAGGGCAAGATGGTAAGGTCAGCATTTCTTCCAGGAGATGAAATATGCATAGCTTGACTGGCCTTTGCCCTGCAAATACGGAGAAGTTTAAAAAATGTCAGCATTAAGTATGACAAATGCTATTGATTTTCCTTGCTAGATGAACCATCTGCCTTTTTGATGCTAGAATGAATTATGTCTACTTCTTGTCCGTAGCAGTGATGGTATTTTTTTGTCCTGACTGTTCAAAATTTGTCCTCATTAAAGGTCTGCATTCCTGAAGCACTAGAGGTTTCTGTAGCCTTGTGGCATGGCCAAACCATCTGGGTTTGCTGGTGGTAAAGGTTACAGCCCTCAGCTCCCTGTTTTGCTGTCAAAGATGATACCCCTCTTAAATCTGCCTGCATACTGCTCATGTGAGCACTCCCATTTTTTCCCAGAAAAAGAAATGAACTAAGCTAACTGAAATAGTTTAAAACAATAGTTCTGCTGGACTGCTTTTTTGATGGGTGAATTTTGATGAGTGCAGCTTTTCAGATTCATAGAATCATTTATGTTGCAGAAGATCTTTAAGATCATCTGGTCCAAATATTAACCCAGCACTGCCAAGTCCACCACTAAAGCATGTCCCTAAGAACCACATGAACACTTTTCTAAAAATATTTCCAGGGATGGTGACTCAGCTACTTCCCTGGGTAGCCTCTTCAATACTCCCTTTCAGTGAAGAAGTTTTTCCTAGTATTCCTCGGTTCAACTTGAGGCACCTTTTGTTTTATCACTTATTTCTTGAGAGAGAAGACCAAGTTCACCTCACCACAACTTCCTTGCAGGTAGTTATAGAGTGATAAGATCTCCCCTCAGCCTCTTTTTTCTGGGCTAAACAATCCCAGCTCCTTCAGCTATCCTCATCAGGTTTGTTCTCTAGTCCCTTCACCAGCTTTGTTGCCCTCCACTGGACATACTCTAGCACCTCAGTGTCTTTCTTGCGGTGAGGGGCCCAAAACTGAACACAGGTTTTGAAGCGGGGCCTCAGTATTGCTGCGTACAAGAACGGTCACTGATCTGTTCCTGCTGGCTGCACTGTTTCTAATATAAGCCAGGATGCCATTTGCCTTCTTGGCCACCTAGGCATGTTCAGCTGGCTGTCAACCAGCACCCACAGGTCCTTTTCCACAGGGAAGCTTTCCAATCACTCTTCCCCCAGCCTGTAGCACTTAATGGGGTTGTTGTGGCTGAAGTGCAAGACTAAGCAGTGGGTCTTATTGAACCTCCTACACCTGGCCTTGGCCCATCAATTCAGCTTGTCCAGATCCTCTGTAAAGCTTTCCTACCCTCCAGCACATCAACAATCCTGCCCCGCTTGGTGTTGTCTGCAAACTGACTGAGAATGCCCTCGATACCCTCATCCAGATCACCCATTAAGATATTAACAAGACTGGCCTAATGCTGAGCCCTAGGGAACACCATGAGTGACCAGCTGCCAGCTGAATGTAACTCCATTCCCCGCCATTCTTTGGGCCTGGCCATCCAGCCAGTTTTTTACCTGGTGAAGTGTATACCCATCCAAGCCAAGGTAATATTTTAAGTGAACTGATGATTTGTAGTTGGTATGAGGGTAATACATAAGTGAGTGGTCACAGATTTTCTCATTTGTGAATTAAAATAAGATTGGAAGTGATGTTGTGCTTGCACACAAATCAGGTTCAAGACAAATACACCTGTCCAGACCTTGCTCATCTCATAGAATTGTAATGAGCTGTACTCTTAAATGAGTGTTTTCAAATAGAAAGGGAATTGAAACGGAGAAACTTTTGATTTATCTCTAAAAGAAAGTATTCAAAGAAATCCCCAAACAACAGACACCTGGCTGATAGGGATGTATATTAAACATGAAGAAGGTTTTAGGACACCTTGATTGGATGCTTGATTTGGATTGAATGCATTACTTTCCCAATGAGACTGTGAGCCCATGCTTGCAGTTTTTTAAGAAGTGCTTTTTTAGTAACCAGAACAAAACATAAAAGAGCTTGAAGAGCAAAGATAAGTAGTTTGTTTTTTTTATAAATAGCTTTTTGAGATCATCTGTCTGTCAGTTCAACAAACTGCTGTCCTTTTTTTCTGCTGTAGTTGCATGTGCTACTATCATCTCTGTGGATGTCAAAGGCCTCAGGGCTGTTTTCACTCCACACCATCCTTCACAGACTTTGAAGTGGCATGCTAATAGCATTAGATGCATACAGGTAAATAATCTCTTTCTCTCTGTTGATACATGAACACTAGTCCTAATTCTGAACACACATTGGATGCAATTACAAGAGTATCAGAGCAAGCATATTAGTTTTTTGAATATGAAGAGAGTCAAATGGCTACTTTGCCCCAAAATGTAGAATCTGTAGGTGTGTGTATAGTGATTATAATGTGATAATGTGTGGGGCACAAATGGATCTGTACTGTGCTTGTAATGACAGCTTGTGATATCTGGTATGGAGGAAGAACCAAATAATTCATGAGCCATGAAAGCGTGTTGCTAGCCCTGCTTTAGTTTCTCTGAAGAGTTGTTACTCAGTTTTGGGTCCACAGAGGCTTAGTGTATGCATATTACCCTGGACTGCATTTAGGTTTCCCATGGCAAAGAAATATATGCAGACTATGTTTCAATATGACATTTGAATTTACTTAAAAATAGCAGTAACTGCAAACTTCTTTTAAGAAACCATAGTTCTAACAAAGCTCCTTATATCAGCCAAAGGGAATTACCCTTTTCCTGTATGCTATGTTATATGATTAAAAAAGCAAGGCTTGTTTCCATGAACACAAAGAAGCCCAGAGGACCTACAAGGTTGTCAAACTTTGCTAAACAGTTCTAAATGAATTGTCAGGAAAAGTTTGCTACACAGGGAACAACTGTAGGCAGTTTTAAGGTTGAGGATGTACAGATCTATTGTTGAAGGTGCTTTGGTGCATTGTCGAAGCAGCCAAAGACTGTGGGCACTGAATATCTTATTCCCAGATGCCAATGAAGCTCTATAAAATCTATCTACATAATGTTTCAAGCAGGTGGACTATCATGTTCTCCACTTTCAGTCTGATAAGAGTTGAATAGTATCACTGAATCCTGGTATGTGCCTGCCAAGAATCATCTCACAGCAGGTCTTGTTAGTATAGTTAGTATTAATATAGGAAAAGGGCTTTTAAAGTACTCTAGGCTTCTTTGTAGTGACAAATGCTATAAATACAAATGAGTATTGTTAATTGCAGTGATTCAAATGTTTCTATTCCTGTCCATAAATTACTTTGGTGCTGCTCATGAGGGTATGTGTTTTGACGGCTTGAGGGAGGAGAGAGAGAGAGACGAAGGGAGAAAAGAGGCAAGGAGGGAAGGAGAAAGAGAAGGGAAATAATTTTCTTTGAGAGATCTGAGACTATTTACTGTACAGAACATATTTTTGCAGCTGATAAAAGGTACATTTGCTAAATAAATGATATTGTTCTCTTTTCTACAAGTTTTTCAGCAGGGGAGAATGGACTTAGTATTTGCTGACTGGATTTAGAATAATATTGAGAGACTGTAATCTTGAAGAAAACACAGTTACTTTGAATGGACAGACATGTGGAATAAATGGCTTTTAGATAATCCCTTTTGAATAGGCGTGGCATGTCTAAGGCTGGTTATGGATCTGCTGTGTTAATTGGTGAGAATGAAGTTGAGCTCTCCAGGAATAAATCAGAGCTGTCAAACAGTATCTAAAATGATAGTCATTTCCTGGTTGGCACAGATAATAATGCTAATGGTTGTCAGTGGAATCTTTGTACAAAAGATATTACATTTCCCTACTATTTTATCTCTGAGTAATGTCCTTATTTTCTTTTCACTGGTTATAATCTTAAAAGATGTACAGTATTAACCCTCAGTTATTCACAAGAGAATCCACGAGTCAGCTACAAATAAAGTGTGGTCTGGTTTCTTTGTCAACAATTTAAGAATGTTAATTTTGAAGTGGAGTTAAGCTGAGTCTGTTTTAGACCAGGATACTCTTCTCAGCTCTTCTCAAAAGCTGTTTTTCCAAGCTATTTCTTCATTTGTTTGAAGGTGAGTTATGAAGATCTCTGAAGGATACAGTGGGTGTACCTCATATTTCCTTAAAGTCCAGAAAATGTGGGATATTTGATTTGTCTCCAAGGTGAGATCACCACATCTAAAATAAGTTAGAAAGGACAGATCATTCCCATTTACACTGCACAAAATTAAAACTTCAGGTTCTCTTTTACTTCATGATGTTTCACTAGCATGATGTTTTCTACCATGAATTCACGGTCTTCAAATCTATTTCTTGGTTTGATTATTTTGCCTTTTTGCACACGTTATAAGTAGAAATTTGAGTCTATTGACTGCAATGCTGGGTAGACAATCAGGAAAAACCCAAAAGGATTTAGAAAGAAATCTATCCAGGATTTCAATGGGACTTGCCCTCCTAAAATTTTAAAGACTTTCCCAGATCCCTTTTTGTCTCGTAATAGGTTCAAACCCCTGCATTTACTTCACTTTTTGACTGTCAACTACTGTAATTTGACCCATGATATCTTATGATTACTAGCATTCAGGCAGGCTTGGGTGACTAAAAACGGATCTGGAAAAAGTTACCTAACTTCAGGCTTGGCAAAGCATTCAGAAATGACTGTTTTTTGCTTATCTACTTAATTGCCTTAGATAAAAAGTTAAATATTGATATTTCAAATATATCTGAAATTACAGCCTTACAAAATTTGAAAATGTCTTTAGCAGTGTAAAAATATGTTTAAGAATTGGGAAAGAAGGAAAATAGGGTGAGTCTTAATCTTATTTTTGTGAGATGTCCATACTAGTCTGGTTTAAATGGAAATAATGTGATTTAGATAGCCAGTTGCTCAGCATGAGTAGGAGATAACCCAGCTATAGCTTAAAGGTTTGATTTTGGATGTTTCTATTTTTAGACCCCCTTAATGGCCTAGTTTACAGGCAATAAAAACAGTAGTTTCTTAAATAAGCAAATATGAAGAAACAACACTTTACCGAGGACCGTAATTTGTTAGCCATGCATGTATGGAAATGTGCCCCAAACCTACTTAGGACAGAGGGGTTATGGGCAAGATGCCACATGCCTCCCTTTAGAGGCATGTAACCAAGGTATTAAACTCCCACTACAGTCAATGCAAACAAGGTCACGTGTGGTTGTGGCAATTTGAACCACTTAAGCCATGTTCAGATGTTGCGTGAGAAAAGCTGCAGTCTTGTGGAGTGGCTGCTGGAGGCTAGGCAGAATAACTCGGACCATCCTGCCTCTGGGTAGCTGAATTTAGCACCTGGTTAGTGTGATGCAAGGAGATATTATGAATGGCTCAGGGACTGTAGTCCATCACTGGGGATACTAACTACATACTAGTAATACTGATAATGTGTTAAGATGTTTCAAATGTAGTACTTTTAGACCAATGTGTTTTGACAATAAATGTGTATTAAAAGACTGGGACTTGCTCTAATACTATTGTAATGGAGACTACATAAATGCCTAAGTGAAGCAGATTTGTAAAAATCAGCTTGTTCATGGACAATAAGCTGCATTAGCTGAATAAATAATTCACTGAAAATAATTCCCTTGGCTCTTATATCACCATTTACACAAACAGTGGGGCATATTGTAGTAAGATGTTCTGTTCTGCCACTTACTCAGGAAAGCATCAAAAATATTTAGAAATTAAATACTTTTCATACAGAATTCTGACCTCACTCTAAACTAAACTGTAACTAAAATGTCATTTATTTGAAGTTCCATTTAAGAGGCATTGCCTTGACATAGGCAGATGAAAGAAATATTTTGAGAACCTGTCCAGGCTGTTTGCTTCTGACCCTTCTGGGTATGTACTGTGTCTTTGCTCCTCTAATTAAGGATTTGCTGCTGAGGAAGAAAGCCTGCATTACTCTTTGAATACTAAGTGCTATGTGACTCTGGGTGCTTTTTTCCCATGTAAATCCTGGAAGCAATACTTTGATTCCTCAAAGACTAGTGAGATAGTTCTGCAGATGGGCTTCAGCAGCATCATGTCTTGTGATTTACTCAGCTGTAGACAGTGCTCTGAGTTAAAATGGCATATGATACAATATTGCCTTCAGCATGTCAAGGACGGAAAGCATTGACTGATTTTGCAGAACTGTGTTACTGAAAAATTTGGATTCAAGTCACTAGAGATCACTACACTAGAGGTACAGCAGTGTTTGGACTGCTATAAAGAGTATAGGCATCTTAGAAGACTGGGAAAAAACTATGATTCCACTGAAGTCTTGAGTTCAGCCAGAGCAGAGCTGAATGAGAATGGAGCTGTTTTCTTTGTGCAAATACCTCTTGTCTTGAATGGATGTCTCTTCACAACTGCACCAATATAATTACACTGACTCAGTGTATTCCAGTATTTTGCCTATAGATACCTACAGTTGATTATGCAAAACCCACAGTCCTTATTTGAGTTTTCACTCTTTATCACCTCTTTTTATGGAAAAACAGCCACAAGGTCCTACGATGTTTAATTTTCTTTCTTTTAAGGCTAATAATTTCAGAGATGAAGACAGAAAAAGATTTCAAAGCATAAAAGTGAAATTAGAGATATAAATACCAAAATTCATCATACTGATAAAATGCATTGTCTTTGTAAACTACAGCATTGTCTTTCTAACATGGCATATGTGAAATGTGAGCTCCTTTAGCGTTAACTTATTTCTAAAGAGATTATGGAAATTTTACTGGGACAAAAACTGCTTTACTTATAACTATCATATATATATTTCTAACTGTCATATACTTATTATCTCATTAAAATATTTTTTACTCAAAAAGATTTTTAATTAAGAGTTATAAATTCTAAACTTTATTTTTTCTTTGAATGTTATGGTGATTATCATTTAGAATGAACACGATTTGAAAATATATCCTTAATTTCACTGTAGTATGAATTGCTGCCTTCAGCAAGGTTCTGCTATAGGAGATTGCTGGTGGTATGCCTTTCTTAGTTTTGTGGTGCTAAATGTTGTTTTGGATATATGACTTGACAAATTCTTTACTTGAATCCCTTCATGCAGTTTTCAATCAAAAGCTACCCTGTGCTGTGGAAATTGCAAGAAGTTGAATGGATAAAACACTTCAGCAGGAATATGCTGTAATACACCTGATATTCTTGAAGTGAAGCCATGAAAATAAAATGTCATAAGCTCTAAATCTGCTCAGTTAGATAAAACTCTCATTTGAAGAAAAGGAGTTTCTATGAATTTTCTATATATTTCTGTATATTCTTATGCTAGCTTCTGTGTAGATTTTTCATTTATGTATTGCGTATTGTATTTCCAGATGCAACTTGTAAAGCTGTTCTCAAATACTAGAAAATACATTGAAAATTTAGAGTATAAACACTGTAAGAAAGCTGTAATGATTTCAGAAGGAACTTTTGCTATTAAGAGTAATTCAGAGAGAGAAATTTAGAGCAAGGAATACTTGAAAGGTGTAAACAGGGATATTTATGGCATTGGAGGGAGCTGGATCCATCTTTATGGCATTGGAGGGAACTGGATCCATCTTTACAAGAGCTTTATAAACCTCTAACACATCCTTAGTCTTGTCTTATTTCCCTGGTGTGTTCAGTGTGGTGGTGCACTATACCAGCACCCAGTCAGCCATCATTGTTTGGGAAATACGCTGCACCTACCCATCTGCCCATGATGCGTGGGAATTCCCATCAGCACTGAGGGAGTGCACATGGGAAAATACAAACTCTTTAACATTTGCTATGTAAAGGTGGCCATTATAGTTAAATTGCTCTTACTTAAAGAACTTGAAACATTTTTTTAAACTTGTTTCAAGTTACCTTTGTAATATCACTGAAGCAACGTAATTTATAGGGCTAGAGGTGGATGTTATTGACTTGAACTACTTGCATGCCGCATATATGCCTTTATTTCTTTGAAATCTGATGCAAGTGGGAAGATGAGCATGTAAATCCTTGTAAATCCGTGCATATTCTTAATGCATTCCTAGATTTATGATTCAAATACGATACTATTGTATTGTTCATTTTCTTAAAATGAGTAATCAATTTGCAAATGCTATTTCCGTAGCTGTGCAAATATACTACTAATGTGCTCCTAGAAGACAAAGGTGCAAAATTATTTACAGATGCTAGTCATTTAGATATCGCTGATTACAAGCTTTGTACATTATTAAGACCATATGAGTTCTTCAGTTGTAAAGATGATTTTACATTCATATATATTAGATGCTCAAACATCTCTATATTAACACTAGGACTTGAACCACTCTGATCCCTTCCAACCTTACCCATTCTGTGATTCTGGGATTCCATGACTTAATTCGAAACCACACTCAGCTACTTTTACTCTTCTTCCTAGAAATACTTATGTATACCTTGTAAATTCCATGTCTTACTATGTACTCAAAATATGGAAAGATATCTGTTACTTATATTTTTATTTTTCAAGACAAAAATGAGGTTATATAAATATATATTATGCTTTCAGATCCAGTTATAAACCTAAGACCAGAGATCATAACTAAGAGTCTCCGGTTTTCCAGTTCAGAAAAAAGATTTAATCACAGCACTTTATAAAGACAAGTTGAATTAAGGACTAAGAATAGCTTCAAATGTGCTGACATTTTTGGTAGAAGATAATAGCTAAAAGCAGTAAACAGAAGTGAGAACTGCAGCAACTTCCCCAAGAAGTGATTCCTAGTAAAAGCATGAATGCAAAGGGAAGAAAGGATCTTTTGCAGCTAACCATTTCTAGCAATACTCTGTTTGAAAGATTGCATAGACTGTTTTAAATTTATATTAAATTTATATTGCTGAGTTTTTATTTAAGACATTAAATTTGTTTTGGATAACTATTATTTAAGTAACTGTTCCACTTTAAATAATCCATAATAGAGTTGTGAAACTTGCAGAGAAATGAGGTGAAAACTGAGTAATGACTTGACTTCGCCATTTTTTCCCTCAGATTTAAAATTTGAATTTTTCTGAAAACAGAGTTTCAGCTTTTCAGCACTAAGATGTAGATTATGATATAAATAACTTCCTTAATTTTTTAATTGATCTTTTGTGCAGTAGGATTTGGAAAGGACTATATTTTAAAGTCCACAAGAGAGATCAAAGCAATCTACATCCTACCTGTAGTGCTGCCATAGGATTATGTGAAGTAGATTTGTTTCCCTGTTTTTAAATACCTTATAAAAATATTGAATCTTCAAATAAGATGAAGTGAAATATAGAGAATTTGAAGAATATGACGGAATAAATTTGCCATTAAAGAATTTCAGAATTCTTGTAGCTGCCTAAAATGGATGCTGTGAATAACCTCTTTTGGTAAGAAAGAAATTAAAGAAAGACATGATGAACAAAACAGTAATATCAAAAAAGTCAGTTAATCAGCTTCCTGGAATAACTCAGTTTGACAAGTGATAATTTAGACGATTTATTTTGATTTAAAAACATAAGTACTTAAGAGAAACAGAAATGTAACTGTCAGTAAACAGTAAATGAATGAAATGTAGTGTTTTTTGCCATAAAAGAGAATACTATCTGAAATGAGCTCATTAATGCTACTGTAATATCTGATATTATTGGGTTAATTGCAGAGGAGCACTGATTAATTATTTAGTTACCATGAAACAGACTCCTGTATGCCCAGGCTAAGAAAAGTCTGCAGACTCATTTAAACTTATTAAAATGCTGTTTTGGAGACACATTTGAATGACTCTCTGAAGACTGAGGGCAAAGACAAATGGAATCAAGAAGGTTTTCACCTCCACAGACTGCATACAGTTCAGTAGTCTGAACTATGTCCTCTGGAAATCAACAGAAAAAAGTTACTGATGGCTGTATTTTTGGCTTTAGTACTTGCTAGTTTGTGTTAATGCAAGTATAATGTGCGAAGGGTAGGATTCTTCTTCAGATGAAGGCATGAAATAGTAGAAATCTATATGGCTGGATATCTGAGCTCTTACTGTAGTCTTTGGACAGCTAATCAAGGGAGTCTAGAAAGAGATGTAGGTCATGCTGACACTAAGTAGTGCATTTCTTTCCCCTATAATTATCCGTAGCTAGATATATGGGGCAGGTTGGAATCTCTTAGAGTATGTTGCCTGGATTCCACTTGTCACTCCAGGAGGCTCGAGAAGGCTTTCTATAGATCCCATGTCATATCTGTCTATTCCCTGAGGCCTGGTGTTACACAATATCTTGGGGTACCCTAGGTGCCATGTCACATTCAAATTTGTGATGTGATTTCTGCAAAAAGAACCCCATTCTGTAAGGAGCCAAGAGTTTTTTGCCTGCCCAAGTGAAATAGGACCACAGCAGGTGCTACTCCAGTTAAATGAAATGCTTCTGCCAACAATATAAAATAATCAGTTTAAATAATTTAAATTATGGGATTGAAGTTAATAATGCAATTAAGACAAAGAGGCTTTATCTGCAGAGGAGCAGCACAGGCAGAGCAGCTCTGTCGGGGGTACAAATCAAGTGCCACTGGTGAGTCCACCTCTGGCCATGCCTTCATTGAAGTGTTCTTTCCCGTAGCACTTGAACAGGGCAAGCAGATCTGTAGAGGTGACAATGGAGTCCAAATAGCAGTAACTTGACTGCTTTGCAACTAGAAGGATCAGAACAACTTGCAGTGTGTGAGCTGTTACAGTACCATTTTTCCTGGCTGCAGGACTATAGGGCAGCAGAATAAAGTTCTATATCATAGCTGATGATGGCTTATGTAGACTCTTAGATTTGGAAGTCTTTATTTAAAATTGCTTCACCCAGTGTCTCCATGTAATGGTTGAACCCATCTAGCAGTAGTACCAAGATCATAACTAATACTAGTAAATACACCATAGTATAAGCAAAACTGTGAATATTTAGCAAATGTCTTAAGCAGGCCCTCGAGTGAATTTTTTTGAATGTCTCTTGCCACCAGTGATTAAGTGGAAAAAGACTTTTTAAAATCATGTCTAAGAATGGAGATCAAATACTTGAAAATGTATGCCCTGTTCAATTTACTAATTTTCACTGATCTTCAGTGTAATATGAAAGTTAGTCCCATTTCCTCGGAAAGACATTCCAAATTCTAAATGAATTAATTGTCTGAGCAGAAATGTGTAATTTCTGTGTGTAAAACAGTAATTACACAAGATGTGAAATTCAAGAAATTTTAATTCATGAAACAATTGCATTTTACTTTAATACTTTACATAGCTGTCTGATATACATACAGCATATGCATATGAAGATGTACATGTATTTCCATTATGAACATTGTGTCACACATTCAGGGAAAGTAGTTAACAAAAAAATAAACTTGCTATGTCAATGTTTTTCTGCCATCCCACACTTAGCAGCGCATGTATTTTTATAGTTTAACAAGCTTTCCTATTAAATTTTGAATAATGTAGTTATTGTTGACATACTTGAAACATATTCCATTAGGTTTGATTTGGTATATTTGATTTAAAGGTTTTTGATTATTTGTTCCATGTTCTAACTTGACAGCTTAGAAATGGAATGAAATTAACCTGTCAGGAAGGATTAATGGACAGATTTTGTTCACTAGTTTAGATGATTTACAAGAATTTCACTGCAGCTGATCTTGCCGTTGAACCGATATTAATTTCTGAAAAAGGATTAAAGGCCTGTATTATGATATCCTATACTTTCATATACTAATTACCATTGATTTGCCAGAAGGGTATAAGAAATTATGTAAAGCAGTGAACTGTTCTGTCCTCTAATTAAAGCCAAATTGTTTCTCGTAATAAAGAATGAACATATAAATAGATTATTAGTATATACAACAAATACAAATAAGCATAACTGATGGAATAAAATTTAATTGAATGTTAGTTGCGCATATTTTTGTTGCAATAAATATCCTGTAAATGTACTGCTTAGAAGCAGTACAGAACTATTTACTGACAAGGTGTGTTTCACTGAGAGACTCAGTGAACTATGCTTAATATGAAAAAGCACACCAATATGCAGAAGATCCTTCTGTAGTCTGCTACTAAGCTGTGAATAATTTCTTAATTCTCAATGTTCAACACTTTTCAAGTTCAGTTTACTCTAGCTTTTGTAATCTGATGGAAGCAATGAAAGGTGCAGCTTTGAGTGTGCGTTAAAAAAATGAAATGTCTGCATTCTGCCCCATCTCAGGCTCCAACTGAGGGGTCAGGGCTAGGCATGGACTGGTTTACAACTTCTTTTGTTGTAAAACATGTTTTCTCAGATTGCCAAGAAGGAAGAACTTTAAGTTGTAACTTCACCTGCAATTTAAGCAGGAAATAATTGTAATAAATTTCATCCTCTGTAAAAAGTCATTAAGAATATTGGAATTAAATATTAAAAACCAAATTATCTGCCTGTTCAGATGAAACGTATACCGTCTGACCTCTGTATGAAAATGTTCTTGTTCTAAAATCTAACGATTACATGTATTTTTTTTTTTTGCAGTTTGATTTTGATTGAGGTAACAAACTGGCTTTACTGGGATGTCCTAGTGACTTGAATGTGAATAATGTGAAATGAGTATCTTTTTTGTATGTTGGGATCAGTTGATTAGAGAGTCATCTGCTTTTGGTGGATGGACACAGTCAATCAGGTGGTTGTACACATTGACAATTAGTGCCCAGATTACTGCCTAGGTTCTATTGGGGGCTGCATCAATTTAGTTGTTGTGTGTAGTCAGACACAACTATGGTATAGAAAGATGAGGAAAAGATAGTAACACCCTGGTGAATAAATTGTCTGGGAGAAAAACTGGACAGTTTCTAGTGTTAGAAAACAAGAGCAAATACCAGCTGACCAGTGAGATCTGGCTGAGAAGCCAACAGGGATACATTTTATCAAATAAAGTCTATTTATTCTTGTTTCCTATTACAGTTTCAGAGTTACAATTACTTTAACAGAAATAATTTTTTTGGCGCTTATTATTCTGACACAGCCATTTCTTGAATTGTGAAAATGTGAGCAAGTTTGATTGTCGTCTTTTCTAAGTCATGAAGAATTTTACCTAAGACAGAAACCAAATTTGCATTTGAAATGAAACGGCATCCAAGTGAAAGACTTGTACTGCTACAATAATAGTACAATAATAATAATAATAGGATAATAATGGATCTCTGTGTTTTAAAAGGAATGAAGATACTTTTCAATTCTTTAGAAAGCATCATATGTACAATGGCCTTGTGTAGATAATACTTCTTCTTTCACTGTTGTAGGGTAGTAGATCCTCTCCTTTATCCTGCTGTTCTCTAATGTATTCCTTTTGCAAACCACGCCATCTTAAACAAGCTGGTACAAACCCAGTGATTTCTTTATTAGGGCAACCGTTGTAAGTTCTTAACAAACTACATGTCAAAGCTTATGTTCATTTTCCTTTAATCTACATAACAGCAAATTTAATTTTATGCACAGAATGTTCATTTTTTATTGCAGTGATATTTAAAAAAAGACAGTTCATTAAGTAACTTCAGTGTGTTGACAAATGGCTAGGATTGAAGACTATTAAAACCATGGCTCTTCAGTGTGATATTGCCACCATAATGCATTTTAACAAGACACTGTAGTTAGATATAGTGATTTCTCCAGGACATTACTCTTGTAAATATCCCTTGACTAGCAAGTTTTAAAATATAGATTATCCTGATCATTTAATTGAAATACAATATTATATGTTAATACTATTAGGAAAGAAAACTCTTACACTGAGTATATTTTTTCATGCTTTCCATATGAAGATGACTCAGTCTTTAGCCAAGACAGTTTCTGTGACTTTTCTTTAATAGAATGTAAGTAATCTTTGGAGTAAGGAAATACCAAGTAAGGAACTTGGTAAAATTTCACCAGCTATTTGCACATGTGACTATGACTGCTTAAATTATAGGATACTTTAATACTAATATTTAATCTTGAGTAATCACAGGTTGCTAAAAGTTTAAAATAAGGTCCATATAGCCTATATACTTGCAGTATAATGATACTAGTTTCTTTTAAATTTACAGAAATCTAATCCTGGTGTGTTACCTATATATCCTACAAATTGTCCAAGTTCCCATTGAACTTTCTAGTTAGCTGTGTTGTCATATGGCCAAGTGGCTTCATTTTTTCTTATGTCTAAGTGTCTGCTGAATAAACAGCAGATGCAGAACATGCATCTGTGTGCTGGTTACTCTGAATCAAGCTTGGGCAGATAGGTAGACCCAAGGGAGAGCTTCAGTTTACCATTTCCCTCTGGGAGCCACACTGGGATTGTTGTCTGCAATTTAGTCACACTTCTGTGTACCTTCATGTACCTTCATTAATCACAGTGGACCTTGCCTGTGTGTATTTCTGAATCAGCAGCATCCTTCAGCTTCCTCTTGTCCTGTACTACCTTCACTAATATTGTTGCTATAGCTTATTTCCATTGTGATAGCTGAGAAGTGCCGTGAAGGTAGACTTATACTTGCTATGTGGGCACACAACATCATGTTAGAGCTGAAAAAAGGCCTGGACAATAATTTCTTTCATTTGTCATCTTACCTTCTAATTGAACGCTATTGTTTCCCGCTCAATTCAAAATATATAGACCTTTAAGTGTTTTTAAATTTTTCTGAAATGCTGAAATAATTTGTATCCAATAGCAAGGCTCAAGTAAAAAAAGCATAGATTATTGATTTTGTGCTTATTTTACTACAATAAGAGGGTTTTGAGGTACATCAGAGTTCTATTTATACCAAATTAATGGCTTCAGTGTGATTTTACTCTGAGACAAATTAAATGTGTAAAGTTAAATATGTCTGAAAGTCTATTTTCAGAATCAAGTCCTTGCTCTGAGGTTTTAAAATTCAAATAATTTCCATCTTTACCTATCTTTATATCAGGTCTATGAAAAAGAGAGTCCTGCCCATATACAGGTAGTAATAGCAAAGGGTATTTTCAAGAGCTTGACTTCTCATGTTTACAACTTGTAAAGCCACAAAAAAGAACATTGCATAAGCTTGGGGTTTTTTTTCAAAGAGAAATAATCAAAATGTTTACTGTTTCTTAGTTTTTCTGCTTTGAGATCTGCAAAAAGACAATGCTAGAAGACAGATTAGACAGACAGACAGACCTCCTCCATTAAAATTGCCAAGGTTCCTGGAGTCAGAAAAGCAATTTGTGAAGGCACAAAGGTAATATTTTGCAGAAAGAAAATTAATAAAATGTTGCCCAGTGGTTCTGAAACAGGTTTGCTAAGATATTTTCCTTCCTGTGCATGGATTAATGAGGTCACCATAGCAAAGAGAGTTGCACATTTGGACCACAAAGGCACAATAGTTATACTTTCAGCAACATCCAAGATCTTTTTGCACCTCTTCCTGCATCTAGAGTAGCCTGCAGAAAATCTGGCACAGGTCTTTCCCATGAGGGTGCTGTCATAGTTATAACTATAGGAATTTTGAGAATCCTTCCATGGATATGCATCACTGGAAGTTTACACCTCTGTAGACAAATGCATTACCTGAATGTAGGCTGAAGTGTGAAAAATCTCTGTCAGGCTTCTTACTCTTGCCACACCAAGAGTAAGTATATTTCCTTCCATTATTCCCCTTACATACATGTGCAAAATGAAATCTGGACTCTGTTGAACAGATGCTTTGAAAACCTCACAGCCAAGCAAAATAGGACCACCTTTACAAAATGCAGCTGGTAATAAATGTTAAATAAAAATTGTGGAATAGCAGAGAAACATGTAAAAAATGTGAGAAATCGAAGGGTAATAGAGTTTCAGTCCTAATTCCTGCCTGTCAAATACTTTCACAATGCAAGTGTTGAGAATTGAGTTTGCTCAAGTATATTTCTTGTCAGCATATTCTGTAATAAATGAAGAAACCTAAAAGGCTGATTTTGTTTTAACTCTTACCTTCTAACACAATTATGCTAAAATTGATGTATATTTGTTTGTTCTTTTTCTTCAGAAGGTGAATGAAGACAAAATTTTAATAAAAGGTCTTTGCATTAACTTGCTTTCTATTGCATACACAGAATGAGAAAGGCTTATTGTCCCATAAAAAAAGTGCAGAAATGTAGTGTTGTTATTACTTTAAAATTATTATGCTGTAAGTAGACTAATGCTATCTAGGGAATGGAAAAAGGAAAGTGATGGGTGGGTGGAAAATTATGAATTGTGTGAAAAGAAGTCTGCTTTTGAGAAAAAAGATATAAAAACAAAAATAGAATGCTAAGTGGGAAAAAAAAAAGAAAGTAAAAGGGATGTGTGTGTAAAAATGGAGACACGATCTGTTAAACAGCAAATTTGGAAGAGAGGAGAATGAAAGCTTTGATTGTTTCTAACATGCTGTGGGAACCAGTCTGCTGGAGATTAGGACTTAGAATTTGCAGTCTGCCTTTGGGCCTTCTGAGCCTGTTTGGACATGTTCAGAACATTTTATGAGTTCAAGCTTTTTCCACAATCATGTTCACTGGAATAATGAGTAAATCACATCTCGGAATTCCAAACCAGTAACAAGCAGCTTCTTTATTCAGTATGTGTTTCTGTAGACATGCTAAAAATTGTGCAGGGGAGTTTCAGTTTTCCATGGAAGCAAGACATGAGCACTTGGCTAGGAAGTGTTGAAATGTTTACCTGAGTATCCCTCTTTTTGCTTGCCCAGCTGCAGGCCAAATGAATGTTAAAAGAAACTCCTTGAAAATTATTACAAAAATTAAATCTGTTCCTGTTTTACCAGAAGGACACAGAAATGTTAAGATTCTCTGGAGTATGTACTCCTTTTTTTTTTTCTTTCTTTTTTTTTTTTTTTTTTCCTAATGCTAACTCTAATCCTTTGTTATCTTCTTGCATTTTCACTTCCTTCAAACAAAAAGTCTAATACAACCTTAATTGTGAGTCCTCTGGGTGTGAGGTGAGAGGACATTCAATACTACAGATCTGTTAAGAGGCAGCTGTTACATTGCCGTGGAACATGATGGCATGGTACATATTTCTAATCAAAATGTTTGGTTAACAAGAAGGTCAGAGAAGCAATTAGTGGTGGAATATTGTTCTACTGTGAGCTGCATACTGTATGACTGTAATACAAGATGACAGCAGGGCCATTTCTGCTGTTGGAATCACAGAGGTGACCCAGGGCACTCTATCAAGCTTAGTTTGACCCTGACAGCTTTTGACCAGCTATTTGTTGTCATATCTTTCTGACTGAACAAGATGACAAATATGCACAAACCTCGTGCTCAAATGCTGCATTCTGTGAAGTGCAACAGATTTTGACCTTTAATTGGTAGAGGTCTCTAGGTCTTGTGACTCCACATCTGCTATGTTTATTGTCTTGTAGTGGACAGAAATTCTGTTAACTACTGTAGCAGTATGTGCTCCCAGAACAGGAAAAATGTGGCTGCAGTTAAATGGCATCGGAGATGCTATTCCACAAGACAGTCCTTTTTTTTTTTAGAAAAAGAGATTGCTTTGATTTTACAGAAGAGAGGTTTTGCTCTAAGTAATGACTGTAGTGCTTGATGTTATTCTGCACTGATGCAGAGGTCTAACCTGACAAAAAAAATGGAAGAATTTGGGCTGAGTTTGAGAGTAGTTGAAGAAATAAATAAGAACTTTTTTCCAGGGATAGAATGTTTGAATAAACATCTGCACATTTTTATAAAATAAAAATACAATGAATTTCACAAGTTAGCCTTTCAAAAAAGGAGAAAGAAATTGTTTATTGTTGTTTTTGACAGTAATCAAAATGAGAGCACTCTTTTGCTTATTTTTTTCAATGAAGGATTAGAACTTTTCATTTGACCTTTAGGACCTGTAGATTTTCATGGTAAAATTGTTTACCCCAGATGTTTTCATTTGCCATCAAATAAAAGTTGGCTAAGCCTTGAAGTATAGTTTCTTTACTTGATTTTCCTCTCTTTTGTATTCATTTATATCTTTCCATGCATATGAGGTTGATACCTGAGTACATTCAGTTGTTTATGGACTATTATTCTGACTTTCTGAACACTAACATGTTACAAACTACAAGCTGAGAAAAACTCCATTGGATTAATTAAGGATAGAAAGGCTCTTCACTGGGGAGCTGACTGACAAAAAGACAGTCAAAAATCAGTTAGCAACTCAATTATATAGTTTATAAATTAGCACACAGGAGTATCAATAAGTATATGGCTTCTCATTCTTGCTTGGAATGTTTTTGTACAGCCTTTAGTGGATGAGCAAGCTAGATGCATGTCCTGTGATATCAGATCCTTTTGTCTTAGCCTTTGCACACATAACAGCTCCAGAAAGGGTGAAGAGGATAACTACTAAAAGGGACCAGGCATTTTCAAGGTACTACTCAGCCTACTGCTCTGCTCAGTGTCAGAGTTTCTGGTCTACTGCTCATACCAGATCCTTTTGCCTGGAAGCGCTCTCATCAGTAAGTGCCACTTGAATTTCCTTGCTCTTCCCAAATTTTGCTGTTTAGCCCCCACAGTTTTGGTCCTGCATTCAGCTGCCTGCTTCCCCTTCCAATGACTATTCCTTGAGCATCTGCCTGTGGATAGAATCTCATCTCACATTCAGTCACATGCTTTCCTCCCTGAAAATCTCCTTCACTGGATTGCTACTTTTTCCCCGGTTCAGCAAGCACATCCTAGAATGGCATTTCTGTCCTACCTATCCTCTTTAGGGAGGATGACAGGACTATCAGTATATTAACATGTATTACAATATATGGGGAATTATATAGACTTATTTTATGTAAAAATATAGCTGCATTATTTAGACTCTGGTGAATCATTTAAGATGATTTCATAAAACACTGCTTCCGACAGGAATAGAAATCAAGAGAGATTTGAACAGCTTCACATTTCTTTTTATTTCAAGCTATTTTAAACTAAAATGTGTAATGATTAATGGCAATGACTTATGATGGGAGAATATCTAGTGGGTACCATGCTGTCAGCACTAAGTATTTTTCTCTTGGGAGAATGTAGTTCCTCTATGGAGTCTTTAATCATACAGTTGATTTTACTAGCCATAGACACTGTTTGGCAAGGATTTTCAGGTCCAGGCTGTTAACTCAGAAACATGTTAACAATAGAAGAAGGATAAAAAATGCTTTGACAGTAAAACTCTTTAAGTACCAGCCTGAGAGGTATTACAAACTCTCATGTCATCTAGATAATACAGAGGCACCTGCAGAGATCTACAGATAAAGATACTAGAAATATAGAAGAAAACTATGGTGTGGGATTGAATGAATGTGAGGAGAAAGTAGCCTGTAAAACAAATATTTAACAGAATGAAGAGAACGAAAATGAGGCAGAAAACAAGGCGTTTGCTTGCAGCATCACAAAGGCTTGTAACTAGATTTGTGTCATCAGAAATACCACAATTCAATCTCTTATTCCAAGTGAAAGATGTGGTAACAATCATGATGAAGTGTATGCTGATGAATACTGTGTAAATAATAATCATTTCCAATTATTGCTAGTAGTTGGATGTTGTGACTTTCTGTTTTATGATTGCATTTGGTTCAAGAAGGATGTGAAAGAACTCTTCTACTCCAATAGTTTGGCATCTTGTCCCAATTAAAGGTGCATGAAAATAACCAAGCTCCCCAGATTTTGCACAGCTTAAAAATGTTAGTTGGGGCAATAGAATTTATTTATTTATTTTAGTTAGTTAGTTTAAATTAAAGTTTAAGCTGTTAGGCCATTCTCTATTTCTAATATGCTACCTGCCTGTGGTTGATCACAGGCAGTTTTTGTTCTGAAATATTCAGGACTTTATTTAATTGTCTAAAGATAGATTTCTAATTAAGACACCCTGACTTAGTCACACAGGGCTGTTGGATGCCTTTAAGACCTATGGGATACCTGTGTCCCTCTGAAAAAAGCAGCTGCAGTATCTCATATGATTCAGTGTGTCTGTGTCAGGCAACTAAGTTGTTGCTCAGAAGTGCTGAATGTGAAAGCAATCAAACCCATTACACATCTCCAAGAAAAATTAAAAAATATAAAATAAAATCTTATTTTACTTTCTCTTAAAATGCACACACTAATGTATAAAACCTACAGCAGACCTATGTTCCTTATGTAGGTGTGAAGGTGTATACAGTAGTATGCAGGTCATATGGTGAAGCAACTTCAAAAGGTGGATCCATGTTGGACTCCAGCCAGAACACTTCATCGGAGTCTATTCTCAAAATGGCCAAAATAATGGAGTATTGAGAACAGTCTTCATGACTAACTGATGGCATCTTTCCCAGCCAATCTCCTTCCTAAGGAAAAAATATTTCTGTTCAGCCAATGTAGCGCCTGCCCAGTGGTCTTGCAAGCGACTGTCTTGTCTACAGTGCCTGCACCAGAACTGTACCAGTTGTGACTGAGTGGGAGCAACATGATCTCTGCAACAGTAAAAAAGCTGAACAGATCACATATGTTGGCAACACAACAGATAGCAGTTCAACACATTTATTTGTTCAAGAATTTATTGGCCCTATCAGTGTCATTTACACAGTGCAAGCCATGCAACAGTCAAGGCTGTACACCTTTCTTTCTGAGATGTTTGTGTGAGGTACAAAGCAATGATTAATTGCACTTTTAGAAAATACCTTTTTTGTGCTGCTCAAGGTCATGCTAAAGCACCTCACTATCCACAGTTCTATCCTTCCTTCTGGGTTCTTGTTGCATTTCCTACTATTTTTATATTAAATAAAGAATTTTGGCAATTGCTACAGTCCTAGTGAACACAGGAAGGGTCCCGGGACAAATTTGCCATCAGCTGTTTAATGTTTTAGTTGTGAATTTATGTTTTGCTGATTTTGTATTATACATCTAAATATAGCTAGCTCACTGTGATCCCAGGAATAATTTTTTTTTAAAGATGTTCTCTGTTCTTTGGTAACTTTCACAGAAAATAGGATCCCTCTCCATCCACTTTACCTTCTGCTTTTATCTTTATGTTGGATGTAATTTCCTAGTCCTGTTATACCATGTGCCAGGCCCTACACACTCAGCTCTAAAGATTGATTCTCCCTCCCTAAAACCGTGGAAAACAAATAATTCTGCCTTGATGGTTCTCAAGGGTGGATGTTTTTATGACTTAAACTTCCAAAATGTATTTTAAAAAAATATAATGTTCTGAGATAACGCTGTTAACTCTTTAATTTCACTGTATATTCTTAATATTGTGGTTCTGTTTCATTTAGCCATGAGAACAAGTTGCAATAAAAAAGGCTGCCTATTGTCTTATGACTTGCTTCTGCCACTTACTCAATTTTATCTTACATTTTACTTACATTTAGCACAAATTAGTTTAACAGCCCCAAATGGTTTTGATTTAAGATCAGCACACAGAAGATCAGAGCAGAAACAAATGATATGTTGCCAAACCAGCCTAATGCCTTTTATCAGTGCTGGAAGAAGTAAGACATGGCTGCTTGGCATAGCTCACCAATTAGCACTTTACAATAGAGCAAGAAGTGGGCACAAATGTTGCGGTGCTGCTTTGCAGTCAACATATGTAAAATCAAATTCTGGCTAGTCAGGTTTAGACACTGAAAAAGACACCTCTTTTGGCTGTGATTGATACTCAAAGATTATGTAGTGTTGTGTTTATCCTGGTTTCCTTCCACTTTGTGCTCCCACACCAGCTTCTGCTCTTTCTCACTTCCCAGGTGTTTTCAAAGCAAGAAAGCACTGTAGATTGCTCCAAGAAGAGTGGTGTTGCTTCCCATTATATGATCTCAAAAGAAATTGCTAAAATATTTGGAATTTCGTCAGTAAACATTTTCAGCTTTTGATGCAAGATTTTGGGAGCTTGTGACTGGCTCCATTTACGCTGCCCAGAGACGACTCTGCCCTTTGGGGTGCAACCCCTCAGCCTTTGCCAGCTGGCTCCCCAGGGCTCCCAGAGGAAGACTTCAAGGCATCAGAAGGATGCAAACTGCTCTTTACATTCTATGTGCAATCACACATATATATGTACAATTTATTCAGGCAGAACTGATGTGGCAAATGAAGAGAAAGACAGAAAGAGCAGATGCTATGGTCATTCTTTAATACTGCTCTCAATTTCTGTCTAATCAAAATTGTGCAATAAATAAGATCAATTCTGTACATATGTCTGATATTCAGCCTATATTGTCGATGGTGTCTTGCTGAATTCCTTGGGGCTTAGAACTTTTACCACCTGCAAGATCAGATCTTTGACTGCAACCAGATGGTGGCATTGTAGCATTACAGCAGTTTTCTAAAAGTTACCGTAATTTCACTCGGGAAAATCCAGAAAACTATGAAATGCAGAGAATCCTTTTCAAAGTGGAATTCACTCTAAAAATTATGCACATGCATCTAGATCTGAAAGAGAATCCACAAGCCAAGGGTTCTTTTAATCACCAACAAAAATAAAATGCTAGGTATGAAGAATAATTAGTGTACAGAAAAATTCAAACAGGCAGTAATACTTAATTTGTTCATGGAGATCTTCAGTATTTAGAAATGCTTATGAGATACTGGTTGGGAAAGAAATTTTTGAAAAAAGGAAAAAGGGAGGGAATTACATTGCAAATGTCTAAAAATGCATTAAATCTGAAAAGGTCAAATTAGAGAAGTAATATAATTTTCTTATGCCTTTTACCTTTTTTTTTTTTTTTTTTCAAATCAGGGAAACCATTATATATAGATTGTGGCACAGAAGCATGAAGTGGAAACATAATAATTTTAAATGTGACTCTATCATGTTATTTAACTGCCATTTCCTCTAAGTTATTAACCTCCCCTGCTTCATTCTCTTCAGTTCTGAAGTAAAAGAGATAATACTGTACTGGATAGATAACATCTGCCAAACACACTGAAAACTGTTGTATGCTATCAATATTTTAGCATGTTTTTCACAAATTAGGGTTATAGGGGAACCACTGTTAATCCCTGCTCCACAATTGCTGCTTTCCAGTTCATCAGTACTTGCATATGGTTGGTGATTCACAACTGGAGTGCAGCACTCAGCTCTTGTTCTGCCCAGGTCAGACCTGTAACTATTAATTTATTCTCAGAATAACATTCTCAACACCAATCTTACTCTTTTTTACTCTGATTTTCCCTTATGATACCTGAAAACATACTGCAAATCTCAAAGCTCAGTTTGCAAGAGGAAGCTGTTTCTTGAGGTCTGAGAGTGCTCATGGGTCTAAACCCAGGCAAGTGCTATGGAGACCTCTGCTCTAGGCATTGCTCTCACCCCCTGGGTGGGGTGGTGTCTTTTCTGACAATTTTCTCTGACTGTTTTCTAAACAATAATTAGACTCTAGCCATACTGTGTTAAGAAATTAATGGTTGCCAGCTCATAGAGATTTTGTCAATGGTGGGATTTATCTCTCCTGCTCAGCTGCAGTCCTACCCATCCTCTGTTGTGTAGCCTTGCCAAGGCATCACCTGTGTGCTTCTAGGCAGTTGAGCAGCTGATCAAGGATGCTCAGAATCAGGTAGTGCATTTGAGTGAAGACAGAAAATGTAGCAGAGAAGTAACAGAAAGAGCCAAGCAGTTTTGTGCAGCTCAGCCCACTGTTAGACTTTATGAAGCACCCAGCTGCTAACTCGAAAAAGGGGTAAGTCTGTTGCCATCCTCTGAAAGATGGGGAAAGACCACCATAGAGAAGTGTGATTGAAGTGAGAAGTGGGAATAATACAGATAGAGGCTAAAGGCATAGGGGTGATTTTGAGCTATAATGAAGTGTAAGGCCTGCTACAGCATCAAGGACTCAGATCTACTGTCTCAGCAGTCTGAGAGAGGACAACAGTTCTTACTTGCTCACATTGGTACAGGCAAGCTGGATAAAAACAAAAGGAAAAATGATGAAATGCAAAATTTTTATGAAGTAAAATGAACTGCTAATTGAAGTTACTGATTCTGAAAAAGACCATGTCCTCACCATCGCTGCTTTTACTTGTGCTTATTTGTACAGGAATCCAATGTAGTTGTGAGTTGCACCTTTACTATAGGTAGCTTGAATTTGCATACAAATGAACAATTTCTCTCAAATAAAATTAATCTGAGTGAAAACAGTGTCAGTGTGAAATACCACCAGCCTTCTTAGTGGGCCTACAGCCACTAGTATGTGGAGCCTCTGAGAGCTGCAGGGTGAATCACTGTTTTTTTCAGATGACATATGCTGATTTGCTCTACAGGTTATTTCCCCATGCCCTGTGGCACTGGCTTGTGCAGCCAATTCGAATTTAGATGGTGGATGTGGAATTCACTAAAAATCAATCAAGCAGAAATAACCTCTGAAGATCTGGCATGTTAGCATGAGTTTAAGCCCATATCCTTGGTGGAGAGCAAGCATGTGTTGAGCACACTACCTTGTCAAGCTAAGGCATTTTCTGCATGGAAGAAACTTGAGGGAGGGGCTACTATAACTGAAGATAACTTTAAAGCAAAGTTAGTCCACAGAAATGGTGATTTTGGCCAGGATCATTCTGTAAGGAATTGTGACATACCTGCCTATAAAATATTTGGCTATAAAAACACATTTGGCCTTAGCTTCTTGCTTGAAGTGGATTGTAAAAGCATTCTCACATAAATCATCCTAAAATAAATGAGGAGGGGAAAAAAAAGAAAATTAGTTTTTCCATCATTTTAGCTAAAGAAAGGGTTAGCATATGGCTTTTGTTTTACCATTGATTTCACAAGAAGCCCACTGAGCTTCTTTTGTATCTGGAGCTGAAAGCTCACCACTTGTTCAGCTTTTTGTCTCTTGTGTTGTGGTTGCAGGACGATGTTATGTGACATGAAGGCATAGATGGGGACCCAGGTGTTGCTTCTGACTAAAAGCCTCTCTGCTGGAACTTCCTGACTAATTTTGCTGATTACAAAGACAGCAGGTGTCAAAAATATCAGAAAAAGAACAAAAGACTTTATCTGTCCATACTTAATTAAAGGCAGAAATGTACTCAAGCCTGGCTGGCTGAACCAGAAGACCATGAGAGTGATAATGTTTTAATTTATTTTAACTGCGCAGGAAGACATTGAATATAATTGCTTGGAACAATGTAATCAGAATATAGAATTATCTTCAAAATGTTGTTTGCTTCTCTTAGGATTTCTGCAGAAAAGGATTATATTTGGATTTCCTCGCAGTTATTTTATTTTTTAAATATGCTTTTTGTGAATACAGCACTTGATATAAATTTAAAATATATAAGGTAGTCTGATAAATATGCAGTCTTATATCATCTTAGTTTTAGTTTAAATGTCATTGAAGGAACAGACTTTCAACCCCATCATCTTCAGTTGTTGCGTTATTGTATTTTTTTAGCAGTTTAAATTCTGTATTACATGAATCCTATCTATTCATCAAGTGAAAATGTGGCTCATGTACCTTATGCTTCACCTCCCTACTATATGTTCTGCATGAATTCAGTCACCCTTTCACTTCTGTAAAAGTTTTCAGCATAAAGGATTAGGAAAAGGGATGTAATCTCTGTTTATAAAAGACAATTTCCAATGAAAAGCGCATTCCAATGAAAATTACTGTCGTGTGTTAGTAGCTTAACTATGTGATATTGTTGTGAAATATCAGTGATTTTCATGTCAAGATTTTAAAAGTTATGCAAATTACATTACCAAAAAAACCAGAACCATGCCTGCCCTATAAACATTCTGAGAAAATATAGTTGTAGCGTATTCATATTATTTTCTTGCTTCGCTGACGTTAAAAGAATTAAGATCATTGCATACTATAGTATATGCCATTTTCCAGTAAATAATTCAGAGCTTTTATATTAGAGAGTGTTTTTATAAGATTAATTAAAATATAAAGGGTCTGCTAAACACCAGGGGTGTAGCCGTTTGAAAAACAAGGCTTTTGAAGGGGGTGTAAAAGAGCAATCCACCTACCTGATTTAAAATTCAATTTTCCTCAAAAGCTGAGATGAAGGCAGCCCTATCCCAGGCAGGGCAGGGGGTTGCCCCCGGCCAGGACCGGGAGGGAGGGGGGAGGGACCCTTGTTTCAGCTGCTCTCCCGGGGTTTGGGGAAGGAAGCTGGGATCGGAGGCCGGGACGGAGTGGGACCTGTGCCAGTCCCGGTGCTCCCAAGGCCGGGGTTGGGCAGCAATGGCTCCTGGTTTCCTGGGGCCGCTCCCCCACCACCCGAGGTTGGGGCCGGGGCCGGGGCCGGGTGGTGGCTCCGTGCCCTCCAGGCTCCTGGCAGCGGGGCAGCGGTTTCTAGCCCCCCCCGTTCCCGCTGCTCCCGGGAGCACGGGGGCTGGGCGGTGGCCGATCGCTGGCCGTCGCCGTGCATGGCCCCGGGGCTGTCTTGTGCAGTGTAGCCCAGACGGCTTCTGTTCCTGCCCACTGCCCCCTTCCCTGCGAAGTGTGCGGCCGGGGCCATCCGTTCCCACACGGGCACAGTGGCTTCCTGGGGCAAGCAA
>VXBA01004777.1:58748-70275 GCA_013399895.1 Serilophus lunatus | reverse complement strand
CCGCTCTCTTTTCTGGCTGCCGCTGCGAGGAGAAGGATCGGAGCCCCGGTGTCCAGGGCCCGCAGGCTCCCACGGTGGGAGGCCACCCATTGCTCTCAACCTGGGAGCCATTTCAGCAAGTATCCTCTGAACCGGAGAGGGAGGGAATCGTTTTCACCTTTTGTGTTTTTCAGAGAGACTAAAGGGCCAGAAGTGCTTCCAAAGAGAGAGGGAAAAGAAGGAGACACCCTTTCCTACCCTTCCTCCAAGTTTCTTTCAACTAGTCACCTGGCTGAAGGGAACAGTTCGATTCCTTTTTTTTTGTTTGTTTGGTTTTTTTTTCCCCTTTTGTGTTTTTTTTTTTTTCCCTCCTGGCATGTTGGGGGTCCCTCAATATAATTCTGGGGTCTCCTGTGGGTTACCCTACCTCTCTAATTCAAATCTCTTGTAATAAATTGTTCTCCTGCTGACCATTCTATTCAGTTTTCCGTCACCTTCATTGAATCTGTCCCCTGAATGCTAAACGGTGGGTCAAACCACCACAAGGGGTTTACTAGGACAGCAAGAGGAGGTATTGCTGCAATAAGGTTAGCAAAATACCATGAACTGACTACTCAGAGTCATAGAATCAACCTGAGGTTTTAAGATGCTTTGAAAATGGCAATTACTATATAAATAAAACTGCTTAATCTTTAGATATATTATTTCATTTGGTTTGTAAACATCCCGTAAAGTCTCTGATTCTGCTTCCTGTACTTAAATAATTCTTATATCTATAAAGCCTTCTCTGAATGCTCAGTTTCTTCAGGATTTTTTACTATGCTAAGGGGTTTAGCACCAGTAAAGTCACAGCCTGAAATCCTAATTCAGAATTAAGTGACCAGGCTGGAAGGGCTCTTGACTGGCTTTGAATCCAATTCCAGTGTTCTGACACAAATTAATGAAAATATTTCAAATTTATCCTTAAAAATGTGCTTATATCAGATCTTAGTAATTTATATTGGACTCAAACAGTTGCTGAACTTATTTTCCAAAATTAAACTCTAATTCACAGTTATCCCAAGTGATATTTTATGCCATCCTCAATGAATTTATGCAGTTTCTGCTACCAGTGGTTAATATCCAAAGCCTGAAGCTTTCCAAGAGTTTTGTTACTGAAGTAATTAAGTGTGACATAGCGAATACTCCTAAAGAGCCTAATTTACTTGTAATAAAGAATGTTATGCTTAAAATATTGTTTTAAATTTTTTTTTAGAAATGAGAATACTAACAACACATCTTTTTAAAAAAATTAAAAGGCTTGACTATTTCTCGACATTGAATGTTAAGAAAAACCCAACCTAAGAGTTTTCTGGAATATTTATCTGAAATAGTAGAAGTGATTATGGAACACAGAGCATTATTCTTTTGTAGATGAAAATCTCTAATGCTAAAATTGTGGATTTTCTATTTATTTTTGCTCTCTTTTCATAATGCCACCTTTTAGGGTTCTTGATCCACCATATAAAACACATAAACAGCGATGTACACTTTTTTGAGTTTGTCATAGTGACAAATGCAAAGTGGGCAATCAAATTATAGCAACAGATTGCCCTAATAATTGAATGTTACTTATATTCGTAATATAATAAATAAAATTTAATAACCTACATATCGAAATAGCAGCAAGAGATTGCCTAGAGAAAGAAGATGAATGCTGCTCTTCATTGCATGGACAAGAAAAGCAAAGCAAAGTGTTTTCTATTCAGAATAAGAAAGCTGTGTGAAACTGCACCAGAGAAAATGGTTGAATTCTCCCTCACTTGGAATAAATTTCATTCCTCTTATACTTTAGCTGAAGGCAGAAAATGACCACAGTTATTAAAAAGAAAATACGAATCTCAACAGATTCCTAAAATATAGTTCTAGAAGAACAATGTGAGACCAATAAGGTGATAAACAACATGCATTAAGCTATACCAAAATAAAGCTTGTGACTAAATTTTCCCACTAGGGTGCCAGTGGCTGGGCAGCTGAAAACATATTTAGGTTAATCTCTCAGGCTACAGTTCAGGGAAGCTCTTCAGTATATGCTGAATCAATTCTTATTCAGGAAGACTGTATGCACAATACTAAATTTAAGCATACATTTGTACCCCATTGATCTCAATGGGATTTAGGCACAAACCTAATATTAAACATCTGTTTAAATATTTTCTTAAATAGGGACATTATCCCAAATGGAAACTGAAGTTCAAAAGCATTAGTTTTGTGTGTTTCTTTAACTTATTTAAATTCAAGGGACAAATAAGGAATTTTCCTTGTGCATAGTATTTTATGATCACATTATATCACACTTCCACTAAATAATAGTTTAAATGTTTTCCATTCAGCAGTTAAAATGTTTGGTTGTATGAAGCTGAGCAGGACCCTGGAAAGTAGCTGTGGAAGCATGGCTGCCAGCTACATGATCTATGCATTCCAGTGCATGCCTGGTCTCAGATCTGCATAGTTGTAAGGAAAAATGTCTATATTATAAAGTTTCACCTCAGTCACCTTTAGTTGTTGAAAGCTCTATGAAAAGCCTTAATGGGTTATCCTACACTCCTCTTGTAACAAATTGAGAGATGTGCCTATCCTTGAAGGATGATTCACCTGACTTGTCTTAGATAAGTATTTTAGATGTAATAAATTGCCCCTGGGAGGTGGGGAACATTTAGCTATTTTTGTATCTGGAAACTGCAGGGCAATGTAAGGTGACGCATTTACACGCCCCCTGCTCAGATGTCTGAGTCAGAGGATTTCTACTTTGTGTGCATATACGTATATTCACACGAAAATCATGCATTTGACATAGTCATTAGCTTTGCAATGTAAAAATAAGAGAATTATTTTTTATTAAATATGTATGTGAAACATCTGTCTGGCTTTAGCTTACTTGATGTTCTTTGAATATTACATTTCATAAAATTCCAGATTTTGGGAATTTTTGTGAACTAACTAGATATGGAGAGAAACATTTTCTTCTGGTCAGTTATAATTTGACCTATTGAAATACCAAGGTTTTTGTTTTGGATTTTCATTTTTTCATGAAATGTTTTGGAAAATAAAGGTGGAGGGTTTTTTTGGTTTGGTTTGTTTAGTTGTTGTTTTTTTTTGTGTGGTGTTGTTTTATTTTTCTGTTGGTTTGTTTTTAGTTTTGGATTTTTTTTCTTTTTGGAACTGACCAATTTTTTACAAGTATGGACTTAGAAGGCTAGGTCCACCTTTAATCTGAATTATCCCTTGTCACTGTTGGTGCTCAAGTGCTGGAATGTATACCTCAAGTATACAAGTTCTAGTTGTTTGTCTTTCTTTACCTGCTAGTCTTAGATTAATCTTCTCTCTCTCACTTCGTCCTGATGCTCTTCAACATCAGAGCACGGAGTACATTCTCTGATCCATTATACAGATATGACAATTTCTTATAGGAGTCTTGCAGTCTAAAAGTGATAAATATATTTACATTCCCTAAATGAATCAATTAATGACAGAAGCTGGAGATCAGGAAATCTATTTTCCTCACTCTTGCAAGCATAGAATGTATTCACTCGTAACCAACCCTACAATGAATTTTAGACAGAATCTCAAGAGGTAGGTAAACACTGACACATTTGGCAGGCAGCAGAATAGTTTGGTCTTTTACTGTTGACATTCTTTCAACTAACCACTATAGTTGTCTCAGGGAAATTAATAAAAGAAAATGGTGAGAAATGTAAAGCTTCCTCAAGTTAATTTTGGGCTGATCGAAGAACATCATACAGTGGGTATTTAAAAACAAACAATTTTGATGTTGCCTTTTGAGTGTATACATTTAATATGTGTATTTTCTGCATTTGGCTTAGATATATTCCTTTAAAACAGTGTATTCCTTTATATCTTTATATCCTTGCCTATGTAAGTATTAAATCAAACCAGATTCCCTTTGATTTTCAGAACAAGTACATTGCTTTACTTGAGCAAAGCATAATGATGTGTTACCTCTTCTGGTGATAGATTGCCACCTGGTCCTTTCTGGCGTAGTATTGCATTCCTCACTCCTGAGAGTTAAAATCTATTTTCCATTGTAAACAGCTTTTATATTCTAGAGGAATATGTAAGAAGTGTGAAGGCACTCTACAGGAGCGTATAAGCCTGAGATTCCTGATAATCTGTGCTTACTGTCATGAAAAGATGGCAAAATATAACTAAATGGGAGAAAAAATAAAAACAACAAATATGTGTGAACAGTACATGAAAAGAAAGAGTAGCTAAGATTTGCAAAGGGAGATACTCTTCCTTGTGCATGTAGGCATAATTGTGAAAATTCATGGTAAATTGTATCTGAGCAGTTTTAAGAGCAGCAGTAATTGACATCTGAAATCAGCATCATAATTGTACTGGTGAATTTGGCTGAAATAAGATAATGTTTGGTTGCCACCAGAACACTGGGCTCACATTTCTGCAATTCTCCTCTCACATGAACTGTCTCCTGTAGGAGAATCTTGCCCTTACTTAAATAAAACAGGAGTTGATTTCATTTCTCTGTTCCTAACTTTTTTGTGTCAAACACCCCACTGAAAGTTCTCATTGACAGACTAATCAGCACACTGCAGACCCAGTATGCTTTTCTGACTCCGATACAGGTAACTTTTTCACATACTAACAAATTGGCATGACCCAATAATTTTTGCAATATCTCTTCTATTGATATTGCCTGAGCTACAATATCAGCTTTTCCAAACATTAATTTGTGAGCTGCTTGACCTCAAGTAGGTAAAACAGCAGAAAGCAAGATATAACAATTCTCCCTTTAAAGAGAAACTGAGATTTTCTAACATATCTATATATAAGAATTGTTTGAAGACTTGATTCTGACATGCCAAGACCTGGACTTTCTTGTAGTCAATCAATTTTGTAATTCTAGGGGTTGGTTCAGTTCAAAGAAATATTCCAGGAAAGCAGGCAAGCTATGACACATTTCTCACAGATGTATACATCTGACTTTCTCTGACTCTGTTGTATTGGCATCCCACCAGACCTGGGAGCTGGGAAGGGAAGAATGTTTCACATCTAGCTCTGAGAAATGCTGGGCTGATTCCGTGGCAGTTGCAGCACACCTTTTACAACAAAGGCTGAGATCTAATAAACCAAGAGAGCTGATCCAGGGTAGTGTGTAAATCCAGGCATTTTTGTATCTTATGAAAAATGTGAAAGAGCAGCAAAATATTTGAGACCTGACTAACAAGACTGCAGCTGTGGAGGGGATGGAATGACATCTTTTAAAATGAGTAACTGAACCTATTTCATGTAGAAGTACGAAAGCAATGAAACTTTGTGACATAATATCTAATGTTCCACTTCTCATTTTCTGATTGTCAGTATGTGGCCAGAAAAAGCTCATGTAAGGTACACAATTAGATACTACCACATGTAAATAACCTAGGTAAGTATTAATATACAGTGAAAGAGCAATTTTTTCTATTATTAGTTACTCGTTATATTAGTTACAGCATTTTACATTGGTGTCTAACTGAGTTATGTTTTTTCCTAGCATGGCCAAGGCAATGTTCTTTTTAGCAGATCTTGGCTGAAACACCTCCAGGAACCATAGTGTAGATCTTACAATCTCTAAATTCTTTTTTGTGTCCTTGTACAGCTACTCTTGTCAAAGTTTTAAAGCATTTTAATCTAGAAAAATCTGTTATGCTTTCTTTAAAACATTTCAAATAGTTCATGAATCCCACAATTCTTGTGGATCCCTGATCCAAAGTGGGAAAAGGCTAGATCCTGTTGTAAAGTTGATAAAAATTTAACTCTCACAATTCTCTGCACTCCAATAATTATTTGCTGAAATTAATTTCTTCCTCCTGGTTTTCCTCAAGAAAAAGAATCAGACACAAACCCGAGACCCAGTGACAACTCCCTTCTCCTCTGGACAGATAATATTTATAGATATAAAAATTAAAATAATTGGAAAAGGAGGCTCTATTCTGGACTTTTTCAGGGAATGTTTGCAACACCTCTCTGACTTCACCTATAAAATCAATTAGAAATATTATGTTGCCCAATGTAATTATAACATCTGATGGAACCTACTAGCTGAGTATGAAACTATTTCAACAGGTTAATAGTAATCAGATATTTTTAACCACAAATACTTGGGTTTTTTATTCAGTTTCAGAAATAGATACTTACAGAGAAATGTTTTCTGGTTTGGTCATTTGGTCTGTTGGGTTCAGTTATTACAATTAGTTTCAGTTGCCCTCTTGATAAGAAAGTATTGACAGTGTATTTGTAACACCAGCTCTACCTAAGCAAACTGATAGTGGGACTGCCATGTTTTTTTTTTCTTTAATGCAAAGAATCTGGAAAATATAATCTCAAATGGAGGAAGCAATAATGTTGTATAGAGGCATTCTAACTAGAGGGCTTAAGCTGCCAATTACTGTGGATGTTAATTTTGCAGTGCTGCCAGGATTTTATGTTAATGTTATTGAACAAAAGGCTAAAGTATTTTTTAATTTAAAACTACTGAACTATAAAATTGAACTATTAGACTTTCCATGAGTTTAAGTGGACAAAGAGAATATTATGTCAAAGGCTCAATTCAGTCACCTTCAAGCCATTACACCTTTTGAAATATGAAGCAGTGAGCTGCTGTGGTCTATTATTTTAGGCTGAATTCCTCCCATGCTTCCTACTACTACCCTTAAATAAACTTTATTCTTCCCTGCATTCCATGCCAAATATAAACATAGAGGACTTCAAATGAATACATCCCCTTCTTCTGTGGGGTGCTCTCAGCATGCTGAAAGAGCTTGTTTCAGGGTAGCCTAATCACATGAAAATTAAGAATTGGCTATCACCTTTAACCTTGGACAACCTTGCAATTCTCCACACCTTGGCAAGCACGGGATTCCAGCATAGTCTGCAACAGGCTGCGGACATTCTGTCCTCTTTCTTGCCTTCTGGAGGGAAAGCAGAACTGGAGCTGCACTACCTGAGCATTTGCATGTAGGTATTGCTTCTGTTCTGTGCTTATTGTCTACAAAATAGACAACAAACCAGTAAGCGTGTCAGTGACGTAATCGCACTTGAGAGCTGTGTTGTGAAGTCTGATGGCTTACTGACTTTGTACTACAACTGGAACAATGTAAGAGGAAGGACACTTGGATATGACCTGGGAATTGGTGCTGTGCACTTTGCAGTGTGAACTAAGTCAGTCTTTTTCAGTTTGAAAATGGGAGTTACATCTCCAGAGAACAGGGCATGAAATTGAGGCACCCTTGTCACTGAGGACCAGAGCAAAGAAGATGTCTCTAACTTTGGCTGCAGACTCTGAACCACAGTAGGAAATAGAGAGCCCTATTTCTGGAGCTAGACAAGTGTGTGTATGCAGTTATAAGGAGCTGTGTCCCACTTGTGGGAGCAAGCTGTGCCCTATTTCACCTATCACTGGCCACCACCCTTTCCCCTTCTGGCAGAGCTGAGCCATAAGGTAAATTGTGGTTTAACCCCAGCTGGCAGCTAAGTCCCACACAGCTGCTTGCTCAGTGTCCCTGTTTGTCACCTCCCTGCCTTTCCCCCTTTGGTGGGGTAGGGGAGAGAATGAAAAGATTAAAAGTGAGAAAACCTCTGGGTTGAGATAAAGGCAGTTTAATAGGTAAAGCAAAAGTTGCACATATAAGCAAAGCAAAACAAGGAATTAATTCACCACTTCCCATGGGCAGGCAGGTGTTCAGCCATCCACAGGAAAGCAGGACCCAATCATGTGTGACAGTTACTTGGAAAGACAGACTCCATAACTCTGGATGTCCCTTCTTCCTTCTTCTTCTCCCAGTTTTACATACAGAATCACAGAATCACTAGGTTGGAAGAGACCTCCAAGATCATCTAGTCCAACCTTGATACTGTGTGTGTCACCACGTGGTATGAAGTATCCCTTGGGTCAGTTGGGGTCAGCTGTCCCTGCTGTGTCCTCTACAAACAACTTGTGCACCCTGCACAACCTCCCTGCTGGTGAAGTGGAGTGAGAAGCAGAAAAGACCTTGGTGCTGTGTAAGCACTGCTTAGCAGTAACAAAAACATCCAAAACACGGCACTGTACTAGCTACTATGAAAAAATGAACACCCTTCCAGTCAAAAGCAGTGCATGCAGAAGGGATTTTTATGACTTTTACATGTGCCTCACCTTAGAGACTATAGCTGCAACAAGAAAGATGTATAAACACATAAATTTTTAAGAGCCTATCTCATTTCCTGCTACACAGTAAGTTTAAAAAGAGACCTAGACAGTTTACTGTGCAGCTTAACATGTGAAGATGGGACAGTGGACTGGATCAATGACTTAATCAAAATACTTGTGGCTTTTATTGCATTCCAGTGGACAAAAAATGCTTTTGAGCACCATGTGTTCAACACTTGCAGTCAAATAGCAGATGAAATATTTGATTCATTTGCAACAGACCTTTGGTAACTTTCCAGAAAATGCTTGACTGTTTTTTTTATGAGATCACTGCTAAAGTTGGTGTTGAGGACATATTGTGATGCAAGCTGAATGTTATTCCTACTGCGGTTTTGTACATTTTCTCCTCTTAAGGAAGAGTAGACTAGAAGTTCCATTATCTTATCTAGTGATGTAAGCAGTTAATATTTGAATTATGTGGCACCTAATGTAGGGGATAAAACCTACAGGAGACCAACCGGCACAAGCTGACAATTCATAGAGCACTGAATAATCTGGAAAATTTGCGTGTTCTTTAGAGAGAGGCCAGACTTTGGCATATTTTGGCCCTTGAATCCAGTTCTCTGTGTTATGTTTTCTGCTTTTGGAAGAAAAATACCTAACCCTTTCTCTGCACCTACTGCTGACATCAGCAAGAGTTAGGTGTAGATGCTGAGTGCTTCATTTGACTGGGACAGGAAATAGTGCATTTTGGCTCCCTCTGTGAATCTTACTTTGAGCTGCATGATCCTCAGAAAAAAAAAGTGGCATCTCTTTCCTTTAACTGTATGAGCCAGTGGATGATTTGCATGTAATTTGGGGAAAGGAAATAGGATAAGGGAAAAGTAGGGCAGCAGAAAGCACACTGTGGACATAAACTCTAAAGATTACACAACAAATCCAGTTAAGAAGAGATCATATGACATGACAAAATTGTACTAGTCTAAAGAGCACTGTTTGAAAAAGCACCTCCTTTGTCTGAGAATTTAATAGAGAAAGCTATACGTGAGTAAAGCAGAAAACAGCTATGGCCATGTGTTCTATTTTTCTGTGACATTTTTCAGTGAAGAATATGTTGTTTCTTTAGAATATATTTGCTTTGTGAGCTAATGATTTTGCAAAGGCATTTTCTCCTACATGGTTCCTGAGGAACACTAGGAAGGTGATGTTGTACATCCCTCGTTCCTGTCTTGCTTTGGTTCTAACCCAGCAGGGAAATCTGCAGCAAGAAGGGACAAAATGCAGTTCTACATGACTGTAGCTAAACATGCAAAATGTCACAGATCTATTCAGAGGTAACTAAAAAATCTACTCTGCTCTTCTAAGTTCTATAATCCTTTATTCAGGGATTTGTATGTCCTCCCCTGTCGCTTCCCCAAGTTCTTGGGCATAATATCAGGTAGGGATCAGATATTTTTTGCCATTTAATGAGTCTTGTAAAGGCATGGAACGTGTAACAGCTTATCTGTCTGCCCTACACATGCATTTGTATGTATTAAATGAATTTATTCAGAAAAATGAATAATTACAGTAGAAAAGCATATTTATTGGAACCATACACATAGCCACAAATTCAGAAACATGTGAAAGAAGGTGAACAGAGGGATTAAAAAAACATAATGTCACTTCTTTACCAAATAGCTGCAGATGGCAGGGACTAGCAGGCCAATTTAGTTTCCTGTTGGGGGAGAAAAAAATCAAGGATTCAGAGTCTTCATAATTTCTTATTTTAATTATATTCTCTGGCTCCCAGAGAGAGTTGCTTAGACTTGTTGTCTGTCCCTTCTTGCAAGAAAGAATCTCAGTAATCATGATGACCAAGTCAACTCCAAGAATAAGGAGAAACCGTATCTACTTGAATTTTATAAGCCATTCTCAAACTGAACTCATCTTGCCTCTATGTGTAAAATTCTCTAAACTTTCTTATAAACTGAGTTCTGTAGAAAAGCTTTGGCCTTTCAGAACTATTGGGCCCTGTTCCAAGTCAGAGACACAAACCAAACCACCAGGAAAAAATATTTTCCTCCCACTCTTTATACCCTTTTGTTCACATATTTAAATGACAATTTCACCACTTCCTGTCCACAATTTTTCTAGAGTTCTACTATTGCTAAAATTCTTTGTTTTTTCCTCTCTTCATTGAGTTTTGCAGATTTTTTTCACCTAGCTTTTTAGAACTATACCTCATAGTGGAGGCTAAGGAAAGGAAGACACAATTTCCAGTTCCTCTGCAGAGAATGTATCTCTGCACGGCCAGAGGAGAGCTGTACAATGCTGCTGGTAGAAGGAACCTGCTTCAGAAGACTGGGTGGCTAGAAGGGACAAGTATAAAACCAAGCAGTGTTAAGACAAAGCTAAGAAGGTGATGGCAAGTTTGAGTGTTTGAATAGTAATTTGAAGTTCATAATGTGGAACAGTCTGTAAACAAAGTATGAACTAGTAGAAAGCTTTCTTATTAGAGAAAGGGAGTCAGAAAAGTTGGATAGACTTTGCTCTTAAAAGGTGAAGAATGGAATTGGGCTTGCCCATTAAAGCATCTATGTTCAGGTGTCTCCTTGTGGGTGGGATGTCAAGGCCTCCATTACAGATAATAGCGAGCCAGTCAGTACAATCCAGGGAAACCTGAGAGTAATTTGGATGACCAGCTGACCTGTCGGTTCTTATTTTGGAGTGAGCTGAGAGTATGGACTAAACCTCAGTTGACTAGAGTGAATCTCATTCTGAATACACTCTTGGCTTTCACCCGCACTCTCTTTCCTGTCAACACAGAACAATCAGTCTTGCAGAATCTTTCACTCCTAATCAGGCTGTTGTCCCCTATTTTAGGCTATCTGTCTCACTCTTGATTCTTTTGCTCATCCACTAGCACTAAGTGCCATTTGAGATACCTAAAGGTATCTTGTCTGGCTGCCAGCCAGCACACTAGAAAGGCATAGATTATCTATAGCTACTATATCATATCTGTCAGATCTGGGCCTTCAAACAGGACTAAATAACTATGTATAGATGATGGAACTGAGCCTGAAGGTCTAATTTTAAATTAGTAATTGAAGTGGCTCTCTTCCTAACTCCTTACAGTTTGTTTCATGACAAGGGTGTCAGAGTTATTCAGTGCTGATAACTAGTTTTCTGATTCCTGTTAAAAATGTCACCGTTTGACTGATTATTTTATCTCTATGTATATCCACTGTGAAAAAACCAACATCTTATGTTGTAACTAGAGCAATCACCCCTCTAGCTGATGGTTTATTACAGGTGGTATGGTATAGACACATGTTTGGCATAAGTGAAAGTGGCTACTGATCTCAACTTTATGTGAGGGTT
>VXBA01004777.1:33046-58592 GCA_013399895.1 Serilophus lunatus | reverse complement strand
GGCGGCTGCTGTTGCATGCATGCCTTCCCGGTGGCGGCGGCTTCAGCCCTCAAGTTCCTTCCGGCACGGAGCGGTCCCGGCGCCAGTGAGAGGAAGTCGCAGCGCCGTTCCCTGCCTCTCCCTCGGGCGGTCACCCGATCCCTGGGTGTCAGCGGTGGGCTCCCCGCTGCCACGAGGGAGCCCAGCAAGGGATGGCCCCCATGCGGCAGTGTGGGTGCAATGGCTGCTCGGGTGGCTCTGGTGGTCCCGGTTGGCCTCGGAGACCCCTTTTGAGGGTCCCCGCGGTCGGTGGGTGCCCTGGAGAGGCTGCAGCCAGCCCGCAGCTGATAAAAAACATGGCGCTGGGGAACAGTCGGCTCACAATTTTGGTGGGAACCGCCATTTTGTTGGAGCTGAGGATCTCGGAGGGGGAGGGGGAGCCCAGACCACTGGCCAATCCGAAGGGGTGAAGCCAGGAAGAGGACCGCGAGACTCGCACGGGACTTGGAGAGCTTAAAAGTCCGAAACAACGGAAGTTCCCTCTCTTTGGCTTCCTGCAAAGTTGGAGAGCAGCGGCACGGCTCCCCTTCTCCAACTCCCAGGCCTTGGGGCTTGACTCCGCCCACCTCCATCAGCATCGGAGCCACGCCAGCACAACTGCAGGTTGAAAGCTTCCCCAAATAACATCCCGGGTTGGGGGGAGGACTTTTCACTGTGTTGTATTTTTCAGAGACTTCAAGGGCTGGGAGTTAATTACCATCAGAGGGAGAAAGAAGAGGAAGCGGCTTTCCCTTCCCACTGCTTTTCCTGGTTCAGCCTGCCTGGCCTTTGAAAGCAGTTCCCTTTTTTTTTTTTTTTTCCCTTTCACGTGGTTTTTGTCGGGTTTAATTCTGTGTTAAGTCTGGAGTTCCCTTAAACTGTTATCTTTCTTTGGTTGAGCTCCAGACGAATAAACTGTTTCCCTGTTGTTCAAAATTCTGTTCACTCTTCTCGTCACTGTTGAGCTTGGTCTTAGTTAAAACAGTGGCGCCAAACCACCACACTTTATTATATGTTCATGTGAATACATCAAGTGAAAGCAAAGTTAGTATTTACAAAAGTGTCTCAAGAAAAAATTCAAAATAATATTTCTTCAACTTTTGAAATATACACACTTAGAAAAAGGACTTGTTTTGGTTTGATATATATTCATTGATCTTACTATAAAACCAATATATATATAGGGGTGCTAAGTGAAAATACTGTAGTGTGCTTATATTGCATTTTATATAGACAACATACTGGAGCACAGAGCAAGAAAAGAACCCCTTGGAATCTGCTCCAGAATACCCCTTGGTTTTCACAATGACATAAATGAAAAGGTTTGATTTCAGTGTGTTAGCAAAAGATGTTGCAAAATTATGACAATAAAGGAAAAGTGAGCATTCTGTTTTAAATAGAAAAGTAATTGGGTGGCAATTTTAAAATTACTGTCTCATTCATAAAATTGAAAACCTCATATCAGTACTGTGCCCAATGCAGGAGGCTATAGATTATTTTTCCTAATATTGGTTAGTTGGGGAGAAAAAAAGCCCAGTTTTAATGGAAAGGACTAATGCCACAACCTTAGTGGGTTAGGTGTTGAAAGTGACACTGTCAATGGACCACGTTCATAATGACATACTTCAGATACGGTATTCTGATAAAAAATTCTCATCAAAGAAATGAAAAAACCTATACTTGCATCAGACAGAAAATACAAATTTCCTTAATAAGCTAGCTCCAGGCCAATGATATACAGACTTAAGGGTATTGCTCTGCTGCTCCATATTAGTATTTTATCATATTATTGTGCCTGAAACATAAGTAATTTGGCAGAGCTATAACGTGTTATTTCCCTACCAGAGATCTGAGAGAATAAAAACAAAGGTATTTGGGTGGCTTCTCTGTAACAGTTCCAAATGAAGTTGCAGCCACTATAGATGTAAGAAAGAAGTGGATGACAGAGATAAGCAAACTGACTTCCATACTATTAGATCCTCAGTGCGTTACACCTTAGTCGATAACAAGTACAACTAACAGAGCAAGATGAGACCACAAACTGCAGACTCACTCCATCACAGTTCATCAGACATCAAAAAACACAATCCAGTCTATTTTGATTTGGAAATGACTACGCATTTTTTTATAATTTACAGTTGGTGACTTCTGTTAATGACAATGGAAATAAGCTATGTATATGTTTATTATCAGCAGAATACAATAAATACTTTTCCTTCAAAGTATACAGAACAAGACCTGGTCAAGAGAGAAAAGAAGACTGGTGTTTTTAATTAAACCATGACTTGGAAATCATCCAAAGACGCTGGTACTTGACAGGGGTTATGAAACAACAAGCCAAGAAGTTACATAAAAGTTTGACACATTCGTGTTTGAATTGCACGGTTCATTTTGTTTTCTGTGCCAAAAGAATAGTCCTTCAGAAAGTATTCATAAAAAGTATTTTGAAAGACATAGGGACATGCCTCATTATTATATATTCTATCTTTCTATATCTTTGTCCCAATCTCTTCAATCAGACCGTCACAACATTTTCATAACTTTGTCATTATCACACATAAGTGGAACATCAAAGATGAAAGAAGGGATAGAAATTAGATGACTGCAAAGTATATATGTCATTTGGTCATGTCAGTAGCTGCTAATTAACTTATCCCATGTCTCATCACTGTATAAGATACAGCCCAGTGACGAGCTGTTCACTGCATATTCTGTTAAAATTAACTGTAGCATCTTAAACCACAAAATCAACTACACATAGAAGAGGATATTTTCAATAATATGTTCCTTCTATCATTGCAATTACTTGCCTGAACTTATAACTACCTAAAAAACTGTAAGACACATCCTGCACAGCCTGCTTGTTCTCAGTGCTTCTCTCAGTTCTGCCACGCATAACAACATATAAGTGTATTGAATGTGGATCTCTTGTACTGACTATGTTGTCTATGTTTTAAAATGTGCGTATTTTTTGGTAAGACTTGGAGTATTTGGTCTCTGCTGTCTCCTGAACAAAAAAGGTCTGAGATTTTATGGACTTTTGTTGGAAAAGATCACAAAAACAGAGAGATTTCAAATTTATAAAATTATAAAATGAGAATTTCTTAGTCAAAAAACAGTGAGGGAATCTATGATGTTGATTGAATTGAATAATCTGTTCTGTACTATCATAATCGAAGTGTGGATTTCTTAGAAATACAGATTCACCTAATCCTTCTTATGAAGACCCTACTGGCAAAATAACCAGGCTTTTAAAACTACTATGGACAGGATAGTTGTCTTTACATGAATGTTAACCTCTTAGAATATCTCCGTGTTTATATTCCATGTGGTTGTGTCTGAGGAAGAAGCAGGGAGTCATTTACTGAACTCCTGCCTCTGAATGCATCCAGTGTTCTGGCAAGCATGTTTTTGTCTTTCCATCTAGCATCTCATCATATGTGAGCAAAACTGAACAAAACATGTCTGATGATGTTTCCTTTGTGCAACACTAGCTCTGTAGAATGAAAAAATGTTGATAAATTTTGCCAATTGAATAAGATCTCTGAGAGGGGTCAGTATCTGGCAACTAGGACCAGGTGGCCCAAGGGTCTCCATCTCCCCAGTGGCTGTGATGCCAAGGGACCACCCAGGCAGCCACAAGCATGCTTTGGATTTCCCAAACTGTAATTTTTCAAAGTTTCTGTTATGTATCCAAATGCTTATATATTTTGCTTTATGAATACATATTTTTTAAAATTTTTCTCAAGATATGCCTGTACTGATTGAAGTTGAGGAGTTGCTGGGTTTAAAAGGAGAGTTTGCACACAGCTGCTGTTGAGTTGTGCATGTGCAGTGATGGGGAGTCTGTGAAAGCCTGTCACATCAGGAACTGCAGCTCTGTGACATTGTTTCAATGTTGAAGTCAATTAAAAAAAATGCCTGATAATTCTGAGTCAAAGGATGTCTTAACTTTTCCAATGGGTTACAACAAAATCCCAATCATAAAACCATTCACCATTTTCACCTCTTTTCCCCTTGATATTAAGATGACATTTTCTATCTCAAAAATGTAGGCACAAAGTCGAAAGATGTTGACAAGCAGGTAGTAAATAATGAGCAAAATCCCCATTCTCCCTACCCTGTTAAAATCTTGTCTGGACAGTTTTAGTGGGGTGGGGATGAGTTTAGAGTAGAGATGCAGTTGGACACACAGGTGCAGGTCCTCTGCTCTCAGGGTGCTCCTGTGAGACGAGGACAGTGATGAGCTCATTCAATACCATTAAAGAGAAGTTTTGGTAAGAAGGCTGAGGAGAATTTCTGAGGCAACATCAAATGACTTAGAGGTTCAGAGTGAATTACCAGCAGAAAAAAAGCCTTAATGAAAGTGAAGTTTACTTCCTTTCATGAGTGGGCTGTGAGGAACTGAAATCCAAACTTCCTGAACTGATTTTCTTCTCATGTGTACTAGTTTGAAATCAAACCAGTGGGAGATCGCAAGTCAGAATTATAATTTAATAGAAAGAAGAAAATTAAAAGAAATAAATAAATGCAGTAGTCCAAGAACACTGACAAAGTCAGAATACACCCTGACACTCTATGGTGGTAGCAGTCCAAGCAAAGCAGTTCTGTTGAAGCGGTGATCCTGTAGAAAGAAAAGGGTGAGAAAGTCCAACGGTAGCTCTTGTCCTCTGGGAGTCCGGTAGGTAAGCGCTGGTGTGGTGTTCAGAGTGTCAGCTTATATCCAGGATGGAATAGTTGGCTCCTCCCTCTGGGAGAAGCATCTCACAATGATGGTGAGTCGTATGATAAGGCCTGATGGGCTTATTAACAGGAGATAGTTCAGGAGCGAGTTGTCTGTGAGTCATGCGGCAAGGCACTGATGGGCCCATTAACAGCAGATAGTCCAGGAGGGAGTTAGCTCTGAGCCATGGGGCGGGGCATTGATGGACCATTAACAGAAGATAGTACAGAGGGAGGAGGCAAGGAACACTGCTTCACCTGGTTTCAACAGCTCACAGAGATGGTAATAGAATATACTTCAACCCACGACATCATGGCTGACTGAGGATTATCTGAGGTAAATGCACTCATGAGCTGGTTACTCAGATTGTACCTCTTCTAGCTGGGTTTTCATTCAATACTGAATGTCACCTAGCTCCCACTGAACTTGGGGGAAAGGTGCCCTTTGAATTCAGCTGCCGTTGGATCAGATGCTGAGTGTAGTGAACTGGCGCCTATTTCAGCTGTCAAAAATTTCAGTCCCTGTCATACATATGACAAGAGATAAAGCAGGATTTAAAAACTGAGAAGGAAATTTAAATATGTTTCAACATTTGCTGCATTTGGATGCTGAAATGCTGCCAGCAATTTGATGTGTGTTTTCATATGCTGCACAAGCTTACATTTTTGTTTGTTTTTCACAATAGAAAAATAATCAACAGACTGTGGCCTTAGACTTGGGCTCTGACAATTCTTTCTGCTTTCACTTTACGATCATATGGAGCTCTGGCTTTGCACATTTGGTATTTCGTTCTTATCAAAGCATAATTATTCAGATATTGGTTTGAGAACTGCCAGTAATAATGGATTCTGGCGTTCATGATGCTGTGATTTTTCCTAATTTCTCCTTTTCTCGTCTACTTACTATTATAATGGTAATCTGTGACCACCGACCCATTGTTCTAGGAACTACATACAAATACATGTGTATGCACATGTGTCTAGTTAGAAATGCATAATGCAGGCAGTCAATGTATGCACTCAAGGTTTCAAAATGAAACTGTGGGTTGAAAAAGCTGATGATCACAGTGAAGACATGGACAAAGCACAGTGAAACACAATTATTTCCTCTTTTTCTTTCCAGTGGAGGGAAAAATGGTCTAGTTTTTTGTATATAGAAAGGTGCAGCATATTTCAAAGAGGTACAACTATCATCTGTTGATTTGCAGGAAAATTAGGAATCCAATTTACTTTCCATGAGCTTGTAAACCCTGAATCCAGTGGCAGACATTTTGGAGTTTCTCTTTGAAATTTTAACTGTGCAGAAATTATGGAAACTGTCTCCAAGCAGTCTTTAGTTGGGAGAAAGAAAATAGTTAAAAGGGAATTGAAAATCAATTTTGTGAAACAAACAAACAATCGAAACCTAACAGCAGCAGCAGCAACAACAACAACACAATTAAAGAAGGTCTGAATATAGGGGTTGGCTGGAACTGGAACAGGTAGCCTGGATATTATTTTACAAAAATTCTGTTATATTTTTATTTCTCTCTGGATCAAACTCAGAAAGGACTAAAAATACCGGAGAAAAGGGACCCCTGCCAGCTGGGAATTTATTGAGAACAACATTCTGTTGTGCTCAAACAGCTTTCCTTTGGTCTTCTAAATTATATTTAGAGACAGACCGATTTAGAATACTTTCTTTAAAGACTAATGGTAGGACACTTATTTCACTTTGCCAAAAGGAGTTGTATGTGTGGGAAGAAGAGGGGCATCTTTTAAAGTACAGAGACCAATGTATTATACACAAGGACTACCCTTCAGTGAATGAAAAAGCAAAAGTTTAAAGCCTTTCAGTCCTTTCTTAGGTTGAGTATGGAGCTGTCAGCATCATCAGTACAATTTATTCACACTGTTCCAGTGCTTATGAAAGCTACTGAGCAGCCTGATCTATAAGTGGTTAAACAGAACAATACTCTGGAGCTTTGAGTAGAAATAAAAAGCCACTATTTCAGGCTCCATGCATCACAACTAGAGCTTTCTAGGAACACTGCCAGTCTAAATAAAACAATCTTGCTGTAATTTTGTACAACACTTGAAAAGAAGACTAAGACTGTCCCATGACCTTCATAAATGCTTCTCTACCACATTTTTCTGTAACCAAGTGACAATTTGACTTGATGATATGCATGCCAGATTTAATTGTGCTTTCATATTCTGCTTTTCATCAACTGTTACACCTTCCTTTGTTAGCTGATTATGATCCAGAATTTCACTTTATTATGCCAGAATTTCCTGATGCCTCATTTACGCAACTGAGTTGAAAAAATAACATCTAACCAAGATGTTTGATCCATTATGCATGTAAAGAGGGTATGTACTATATAAGAGGCATTTCATTCATCAGGTCTGGACATACTTCACAGTATAAGACTGAAAGTGCAAATACTCTTCATGGCTGAAACTAAGACATCAGTGCCAATCCTTTTATCTCTGTTGGGTCCTTAGAGTGCTCTCATTTGAGGTGAGGCTGGAAGAAGCCATGGAGGGCAGATCTTTAGCCCTCATTCACCTTGTGGTGATTTGAACCACTTTTTATCATCTAAGGGGCATGCACAATAAAGATGATGAAAAACTGAACAAAATTAGCAGCAGGGAAACAGTTTATTACATGCGGTTTAAAACAGGGGAGAAGGGACAACCCATGGGGGCCCAAAATTTACACAGCAAGACACTTGACACACAAAAACACAAAAGGGAAAAAAGGGACAAAACCAAAAAGGGAACTGCTTTTTAAGCTAGGTGACTAGCTGAGAAAACAGGGGAAGGAGTAGGGAAGCCGTCTCTCTCCCTCCCTCTCTGCTGGTGTCACTCCCAGCCCTCGAGGTTTTCTGCAAAACACAAAAAGAAGTGAAAAGCGACCCCCTCCCAGGACACCTTTGGGAAGTGGCTACTTGCGAGCAAACTGGACTTTCATCCGGTGCCGAGAGGAATGGGTGGAGTCATGCCACGAGGTCTGAGATCCGGGAGGAGAGGAGCCGTGTGCTTTGCCCCTGGACTGGAAGCCGAAGAGAGGGAGGACCTCTGTGCTCAGCCTTTTAAGCCCTTTAGGCCTTGCACAAATCTCGCTGTCTTCTTCCTGGGTAAGCCAGCGGTGCCAAGCTCCGCCTCTTTTCTGGCATCTTTACTCCAGGCACAATGGCAGTTCCCGCTGGAGACCACTTGTTCAGAACTCGAGGTACTATCTTTTTTTCCTGGCCGCGGGCACTCTGGGGATGCCCCAGAGTGGCTACCGCCCCTCTGCGCGGCCATCACCAGCACGGTGCCAATGCTGGACCCTTGCCGCTGTCCATAAGCAGCCGCCATGCCCACGCTCCCGACTGCGGCTGCACCAGGGTCTGGCGCCGGCATTTGCAGCGTGTCTCTGCCTGCAAGCTGGGAGCTGCTGTGACCGCACCTACTGTGCCGCCCTGCCGTGCGGCCACATCCCTGCCACCGCCCGCGGGCATGCTGGGGTTCTCCTGTGGCCACGCTCTTGGGCTGCCGCCTGCGCCGAGACTGGGGGACCACCGCACACCATGCGCGGCTCGAGCCAGCCCCAGAGCTGCATGCTGCTGCCGCAAATCTACACTGCCACGTGCCGCCTCATCCCCGTCACATGGGGACTGGCACCAACCACTGCCACCCTCACAGGATCCTCATTGAGCCCCCATCCGCTCCCTCCCCCATAGTGCCACTGCTGCCACGACCAGGGAGAGGGGAACACCCTCAGCCAGTCCCTGCTTCACTCTGCGGCTCCGCTCGGAGCCAGCGCTCAGTGCTGCACTGCACGCAGTACCAGGCCAGCCCCAGCCTCGCCGCGGCTNGCCCGCACTGAGAGCAGCCCCCCCCCCCGCCTTCTTAAGGAAAACAGGATTTTACACAGACAAGGTAAATGGGCACTCCTTACACATTCTCTCCCTTCCCAAAGCCCAAAACCACCCTGGGACCCAAAGCCCCCTCCCTGTCAACCCCACAAGAGAGAGACCCCAGCACCCCTCAAACCTCCACAACCTCTACTGGAAGAACAACTTTAATACACACAACTTACTCTTTCTGTGACACTGTTCTGTCCAGGAGATTTCTAGCAGAAAGTTTTTAGCAAAATGTTCAGATGATAGTAACTTAGTTGATGATACGCAACAGTTTGACACTTAATGAATGTGACATGTCTTGGAAGATGTACACTGGAATACAGCTGTGGCATTTATTATTTTTATTTCAATTGATAATACAAAGAATTCACTTGTCTACTTAGATACATTTCTATTGGATTTAATGAAAGATTTCCTGAGTAGAGGCTCTGTGAAGCTCTCAAGATTTTATTTGCTTACATTTTATGGTCAAGACTTGAAATTTTATCGATATAATGCAGACACTTATTTACACTGTTAGAAAATAGTATATCTGTATAATACACTATTTAGAAAAATATTTTAATTCTAGTTTCTTGGAAATTCCAAATTTTCAGGGTCTAAGCTGTCCTAGATATTCTTAACCCAAATACAGGTCTTCAAAGTAAGTAGTTTAACCTGTGAAATCATTTATGATCATATAGTGATAAAACCAATATATTTCTTAACAGTTCTTTCCAATTGCAAGTGTGAAAAAACAAAGATGCTAACTTAAAAATTATAAGCTGAAAACATAAACAGATTGCAGATCATTTTTTATTAAACTTTCTTGGTTTTATCATTTAAGATTCATATTTTCAAGATTTTTTTTCTGCCACCACAAGAGTGGATGATTCATTTTAACAGAAAAAAAATGACAACAGATAAATATAATAACATGACTTCAGGAGGAGAAAACAACAATTCTCATGAGGCTAAGATATAATCATGAAAGCTTGCACTCTTGGATTCTTCAAAATGCTACCTTTTATTATGATGCTGAAATAAAACTAACTGTAGCTGGAAAGTAGTTTTCTGTGTAAACCAAATTAAGCTGAAATTGGCTTCCATTAAAGTAAGTAATGAACATCAAGACTCACTGACATGAGAGTTAATATTTTGCTGAGGTGAAGCCAAAGTCTACATTTAATTTGAAGGGCAATAAATCTTCAGTTTTCCAGTAAATGTCAGGTATTAATTTCCTTAATTTATCTTATTACCACAAATACTAACTTAAAAGAAAATATTCTACATAGTGAAATCAGATATTAAAGTACTTTACAAACAATGAGCAACAGTGAAGTGAATAGATAGCCCTTGAAGAAACTAAACAAAAATCTGACTCTACCATGCAAATTTCCACATAAGGGAGCTGGATTTTTCTCCATTGGTGCTTTCCGAGATTGATAACTGTTATCTGTCTGTAAAAATTCACTTTTAGATACTAACTCTTGTGCAGTGCTGATGACAGGATATTTCTCAGGTTGCCAGGAACTCAGTGTGCATATTGCAATGATTAGTAACACTCTGTGTATGCCAAGAGGAAGGCAACACAACCTATATCAGGCTCCTATTTTAGTTAGGGGAGCTCCAGACAGTGCATCAAGTAGAATAAAGACCGTAATTCTTAGGGTAAAATGGATATCTAAAATTGTTCTAGAGTGTACTCATTATTCTCATGATTTTTGAAGGGAGCCTGGATTAGTGGGATCATTTCAGAAGCCACTGTTTTGGCAAGAAGATGAATTCCCCTCTTGGTCTTCCCATTCTCAATCTCTTTTGTTATGGTTGGATTTGAGAGATCTGGGCAGCTGAAATAAGTTACCCATTAGTTAGCTGAGCTAATATCAACCAGACATGGCTGGGCTAGGACACCAGCTAGTCTTCTGTGTTGTTTAGTGTTCCTCCGTTAAAATAAGTGTTCTCATAAATTTATTTAGTGTTTAATATTGACTGAAATAAGTCAGTAGAAAAGAAAATCTATTGAATACCTTCTGAACCTTCTACTCCAGATTAATAATGGGCAATCAAATGATTTCTGATAAAAAGCTGCAAACACTGATGTGCTAATATCCTAATTGCTCTCCCATTTTTAAAGAGAAACTAATTATTTGCTCTTGACTTTTAACTGACTTTTTTATTTCTGCAACATGAAAATAGCAGAATAGAATTATTGTGGTATTGCAAAAATAAAAAAGTTCTTTAGAACACTCTGAAAAAAAGAAAAAAAATGAGAAATGTGACATGAGACAATATTAGCTTTTTAAGTGTCATTATGTTTTCAAAAGAATGAAATTCTTAAAAATAAAAGGACATTATGGTGATTTCACCTAGTTTATTTGCACACTATTACAGATAATATAATTTCACTCGCTTCCTTAGCTGTAATTTGCACTACTTATATACTATCTCAGTGCTAGTACCAAAATCTGCTTCTTTGCTCTCTTTCCTTTTTCTATCCTCCTCTATGATGCCAAAAAACATAGAGTATTGGTAATATAACTCAATTAGTTGCAAAAACTGTAGAAAGTATAGATAATAAATCTCATAGCAAGTCTTAGACTCTGAAGACTGAAAACAATAGGCAAATATATAGCAAAATGCAGACTTGAAGTCAGGTCTGCTTGATAGGCTTCGCAGAAGGTGGGATCCTGAAGTACTGGTAATTTTATCAATGATGTTGATAACATGTCCATACTTCCTATAGGAGTATGGAGGTTTACAGCAATGTTAAGGGAGGGTTGCTATTGTCTAAGTTTCACTACTTTTGTCCAAATTGTACATACTGTAAAGGGTTATACTCTGAACCAAATTGACCTGAAAGAACCTTTTGAAGAAGCATAATTAATAGGCAGGACAGCCGCTTTGCAGGCTTTACTCAAAACTACTGATGCTTGAGTAAGATGATCGATGATATCCTTTTACTCTCTGAGGTCTGTTACATCTATCTGAACATCTGTCTAAAGCAATTCTGAAAGGAAACCTTTCTATTCCTGGAAAAAAATGGTATGTTTTGTCCCCTAACCAAGCGCTTTGTGCTTTGTGACTGATACCTGTGCAATCCTTCGCATTTATGTTTCCTTCTTTGTCATGTAAGTTTCTCCTCTACAGCAAAAGAGACTTTGAAACCTGAGGAAGTGTGTGAGTATACTATATTTCCCATTCTGCCAAATCTCTCTTGGAGACGTCTAGAGAAGGGAGAAAGCAGTTTGAAATGAGAGGAAACCAGAAGATCAAAAAGATAATAATAACAAACTGCTGAGAAGTGTGGCACTGAAGGGAGAAAATCAAGAACTGTAGTGAAAGGAGGCATGATGGCATGACATATTTCTTGGTGTGGGACTAGAAAAATATTTTGGAAAACTTTTGTTGTTGAGAGTGCAAAAAATGTCTTTGAGAGAGGGAGATTTTTAAGTCCTCTTCATCAAGAAGAAAGACTTTAAAATTTTGAAGAAGACAGTAAGGCCTATTATAACTTGCTTGCTTGAAGGTATGTAGATGACTCAAGTAGACTTGTTTGAAAAGACTAGACAAAAAAACCCATTAAAGTGCTAAAGCATAATCATAGGAATTTGTGTAACGTCTGTTTCAGTTGTTACTCAGGGACTAGCTTAAGGTAAACTGTACTACAGGCTGTACACTCAAGAGGAAGGTTTATGGCTAAAAGATAATTAAAAATGTGCTATTCTCCCAAAATTCAGATGAGCTATATGAGCAAGCTGATTGAGAATATATTGGAAGTAACTGTCTCTCATCCAACTCTCATCAAACACTCACCCTAGGAGGCCATGGCAAATGCCATCAGACTAGGACTTCAAACAATGAAATATTCCAAGAGAAGAGAAGAGGAAAAAAAATAGTTGCAGACAATCACACAAGCTAATATAGAATAAAAGTATGTACTAAAACAGGCATGGTTTAATAGAGTTGGTCTATTAAGTGATTTGAGGGCTATGGAGGACCTAAATAGAGAATGACTATTCAGTGTTTCTTATAATATAAAAATTATCTGGATTATCCCATGCAATTATACGCCAGAAAACCTAAAATAAATGAAAGAAGCGGTTTTAAGGACATAACATGTCCTTTAACTGTGGAACTTGTGGTGACAGCATGTTATGATAGTCAAAATAAAATAAATTTGTAAAAACAGGAACAGAAAATTCTTAGAGGTGAAAGAAATGTTCTTTTACTCCAAACCGTTTTCTGTTAAGAAGATGTTACAGTAAATGTTACTGATCTGACAGTATATACTTCCTCATTTGTGTTTAGAACAATTAAAGCTGAAATAAGTCATAATTTAAAATATTTTCTATGGATTTATTCTCTGATGAGAAAAGAGAAATGGATTGCTTGTGTCTATTACAAAAATACTGGTATTGTACAGTAAGTAGCAAAAGTGACCATCTGTCACATGTTATTTTAGTGTTGACCTCAGTGTCATAAAATGGAGCCTTCCCAACCTTCCCATGGCAGTGTAAAGCTATTTCAATTCTCTTCACACCCTCTGGGCATTAGTGTGATTTGGAAACTTAATAAAGTAAATCATCAAAGAACAATCCATATGTTCAGAATTTGTACTACTACAGTATGGGGAACCCAAGTGGTGCTATCCTTTAAGCTATATGTCTTCTAAAGCTTCATTCAATGACATAGAAATAAATGTCATTTTAGTGAAATAAGACTAAGAAATGTTACACAGGATGATAACTCTTCGCTAAAATACTTCTCCCACAGGAACAGAAATGTACTGGGAAGCTCTGAGGACCTATCTTCTTGAATCAGAGGAATCAACCTCTGTCCATTATTTCTAAATTCAAGAATGCAAAAATGAAACAAGCTTTTTCCTCCCCTGACCACCTTTTAAAGTTATTTCTGGAAAGTGAAAAATGAAAACCCTTTGACCTCTGCACTTCTGTTTGACAGTAAGAAGAGATTTTGCCCATTATCTTCATAAAATACATTTAGAAAATCTGTTGATAAGAAATTTTACTTGTCAAGGAGAGACTTGAGATAATCCTGTGTTTTGGATAGGAGTTAATTTGCATAGGTGTTAATTTTCCTTCATCAGGTATAATGGGAACATATGATGACTAGGTAAGTATGCTCTGAATGTGTAAGAATAGACAAGATGAGGTGAATCTTACCTGTACTTTTCCCCAGCTTTCCATGCCCAGTTCCTCTAGCAGATCAACCTTCTTGTGGAACTGCATGAGGATTCAACATGTCAGTCCCTTCTTGATCATGAATTCAAAGATATGTTTGGCAACAAAAGTGAGATGTTTTTGGGTGACCAGCACTCTTCGTTTCTTTGACCAATAAAGTCTTAAAAACTTTAGGATTTGGGAAGATCCTTCTCTTTCTGGAGTGCTTCCCCTGCAATATTTGCTGTAAGTAGGAAGGTTATTCTTTTTTTTAAGGTAATACTAGAAAGCCTCCATGCCTTTTGCACTGTGTGACAAGAATCACTGAGTGACAAGAGGTCCAGATTCGTGGGTAGCTCACCAGTGACCGTGATGAGTCACATCAGTATTTAGAAACCATCCAAGTCTCAAATGAACCTTCAGATTAATTGGTTAAGAACTGAGGACAAGCATAAATCAAATTAAAAAGTAAATGTTAAATAGGTAAACCTACAAGATGCTCTTTAGTCCAGTACAATTCAGAAGTAGTTCTCAGAATTTTGTTCCACTTTCATTGCAAATTCAGTTGTAAATCTTTAATGAAAACATGCACATTCTCCAGATTGACATTATGCCTGAGCTTTTTGTATACACTTGTTTATATAGAAGACTTAATAACAAAGGAGAGTCTCGGAGCTCTTTCATTCAATTTGTATGGTACACAAACATTTCTGAAGCAATATCTTCTCAATTTTTTTATAAATATTAAAGGCGAATGTTGAGCATAGCTAGAGCTGAGTCAGCATTTTTAAGCTTTTGTTTGTACTCCTACGGACTGTCAGGTCCAACAGTGGTTGGAGTAGGAGACTGCATGTTCAGATTTATGGGCTTTTTTCAGTAACATTTTTCTTAAATTCTTTTGTCTCCTATTAATAGATAAAATTATGTAGCCTCTCAGGACTTGTGAAAGACAGAATAAAACTGCCCCAGTTCCTCGGCTGTCAACTACAAGAAAGCCATGTGAGTGAACCTTAAGGTAGGGCTGAGTTTAAGCACTGACTGTAGCTGGCGTTCATAATTTTGTACCTTTCTTTGACCTGATGTGTATTGAAGCTAGGGATTTTTAGTATGTTGTCCTAGGATGAGCTCAGGATCTTCTCCTGCAAGATCTTCAGAGATGCCAAGGTTTCTGTATCCTCTTCAGAGAGAATCAAAGCAAACATTTCAGAAAGTCTGGTTCATTCGATACCTAAAACTTAAGGAAAAATTAAATGTCTCTGTTAAATGAACTGGATCTTATCCTTGAAGTTCATCTCACTTAAAGACTTTGACAGTACTGCTAAATAAAACTTGTTATTGAAATGCTAAGTCACTTCTAAAACAAGTAAAATTATTTTAATTTCTAGAGCTGACTTTGAAATCCCTAAAATGTCTTATAGTATGTAAAACAATTAAATTGAAGTACAAATACACCCAAAAAATTTTTTGAGAAGAAAAATAGTCGCTTTCTAGATTACCTGAAACTACATTTGAGTATGAATTTGACTATATTTTTATTGTGTGAAAGAAAGTTTTAATCAGTTTTCCAAAATATATGAAGTTATTAATTCTGATCAGCTGATTATCTAATGATTATTATTGGTACTCAGAATAGGAAGAGTAATTGAAGAATATAACAGCATGGAATCTTTCTTCTATGATGAAGAAAAGTTGTGGTATCGACTTTACTATTTTAGGTAGAACCAAGACGATTTTTTGTAAGTAAATCAAAGAAAACTATAAAACCTGTATGCCTGTGGTATTTCTGGTGTTTGTTTTCATGCAAGAAAACTCACAGTGATACCGGTCAAACAATGAAGCTCTGACAGAACTTTTTCTTCTAAAAACCATGTTTCCTGAGACCATAAACTGAACGCTTCATAATCAAAGCTGTAGACATACAATTTATCCTGGATATTTTATCCCTCTGTCTGTGGCGACAGATTACCAGGAGCTGATAGAAAGCCTACTGAAGTCAATATGAATCTTTGAAGTGACATATATAGACTTGGAATGGGTTCTTACTTCAAACCATTTGTAGCTCAGAGGAAAGTGTTTACACTTTATCATCACAAACATGTCACAAGTTTGAAAATGACATTTGCCCAAAACTAGATCTTCTGTCTCACAAGACAGAAAATGTGTTTACATTTTGAAGGGAATGCACAGACTGGAAGAGGAAGAAAAAAATCTTTTTCCAGGAGATGGAATTTTTGCTTAAGGGAGGCTTTTTGGACTATCACAGTCAATCTGGTGGAAGTAGACTAGGACAAGTGGAGCAGGAAAGAGAATAAAATATAGTATGGTGTGTTCAAATTATATAAACAATTTGTAGTTGTAACTAGATTAGTTTATATATAAATTTTTTCTCTATAGATGAATTCTGCATATTATGTCGGAGCACCAATATGCAAGAGAAGAATTTATGGCCATGACAAGTGAGACCGTCACTGGCTTTGGAAGGCTGATCCATAGGCTTTCACCTTTATCTCTTCTGTGGGAGAGAATGTTTTTTTTTATAACTGTTCAAGCAAGACACTCAACCAACTGTGAACCACTAGGTGCTCCAAAGACTCATACAAAAGATGTGCAAATTATAACATAGATTTGAAATGGTCTTCAGGGTTTAATCATAATAGCAGTACAGGAAGCAACAGCCTCTGCGCTGTGTTTTCAAATCTCTTTAAATCTCTTTCTGCAGTCTGCAGTATATAACCAACATAAAGCAATTTGTAGGTTACAGTGACAACAAAAGTCTAGAGGGAATTTCTTTATTACAGGAGGACTTCCTTCTACCACCTTTAGAAGGTGCAAGCAGTGCTGGATAGATGCTCTTTAACATGACTAAGTTCCTTATCATTTCAACTTGATATGCACTGTTTCTTAGATAAAAAATATACAGAAATGAAGCTGTAGAGAGAAGTAGCTTGTGCCTAAATAGCATGTTTTAGTTTTTGTTCAGAGGAAGCTGAGAAAATTCCCTGTCTAAATTCAGGGATTCAAAGTAGTAATTTAAAAATTCTAATTTTTGCAGCTTTCCCCCCCCTTTTTTTTCTTTTTTTTTTTTTCTTCTTTTTTAAGCTTTCTGCATTTAATTAATCTCTGTTACTTTAAAAAGTTATTTTAAAATTTCACTATAATCTAAAGTAGACAATTATATCTCTGTAATTGTAAGAAATTGTGAGTAGGAGAACAAAAGCTTAATGTTGTTTTGGGGGCAGCAAGCCAATTGTAAATTTATCCCTGCAGCTGATTCCTCAAGGGCATTGGCACGTGCCACTGTGTATAGCAAAAAGAACATGACCCACCTAATGCATGCATGATCTCCATAATGGAAAAGAAAAAAGGCTAAGGTCTAGGGAGGTCTAATAGAGGGCAGGGACCAGAATTTTGAGCAGATGGTATTCAGGGGCCCACCGGCCGCTTGAAAGCCAGGGAGTGGAGAGAATAGGCAGATAATAATTAGCAGAAGGTTGATAAAAAAAAGGGCAGCCAGGATCCCCCAAACATCTGTTTAAAAGAATAAAGAGCCTGGCCTGACCCTAAGCCTTAATGATCTTAAAGGATACAATTTAATTGCTTGGGAAAAAAAATACACACGCATCATGCTGAGGTACAATGAATTCTGTTTTGAGAGCATTGCAGGAGTTTGTATAATTATTAATTTGATGTATTTGTTTTAGAATGATTATATACAGCATTGAGTCAATAAATGAAGTAGTTACAATCAAAATGCCAACTGTCTTTTCTTAGAATCAGCAAGCTCTTAACAAAATTTGAATTTCAGATAGCTTACAAATTAATATTACTTGCTCTGCATTCTAAAATGGCTATTTTGTCTGCTTGTCATGTATTTATAGGGCTACATCTGTCTTNTTTTTTTTTTTTTTACAAAGAACCTAGCCTCTTCGTTTGTGTATTTGAAGTATTTCAGTCTGCAAACAACTGCTAATTGCAGTACCTAAGACCTGATTGCAGATGTCATCATTTACTAGTGACCAGTTGCTTAGGAATTACTGCTGAACATAACCAAGGAAAGTGCTGATTCACAATAAGGCTTCTCCCGGTTTTTCCTTCATTCCATTCTAGCAATAGATAGCAAAGCCCATGAAGAAGGTGTCAGAAAATGTTGTTTACATGCTAGTTAATTCTTCATTTTAGACACTCTTTGCAGAAAGTAGTTTATAATAACTTAAAATGATCCTTTTTGCTTTCCCTTCTGTTTCCCTGAATGAATATCTTAATTTAAAGGTATTAATAAAACACCAAACACCAAAACAACACAGATTTTCCCTTTGCAAACAAATGGTAAGCAGCAGTACATTGCACTAGAAAGATAAAGGTAATGATTTTCTGGAAATGTGTGTTTATGTATCAGTGTAAATACGTGTGTGGGAACTGATTGTATGGAATATTTTAAATTTGCATTCTAGAAAAGTTGGTAAAAACCACTTCAAGAAAAATCACAGGTGATACTAAATTGGAAGGTGCTGTAAACTTTAGAAATGAGAAGTCTAAAGGGATCTGAAAGAGATGAGAAACATGAGAAGAAAATAACAGGGTATACTCTAAGGGGGTGGAAGTATGGTATGATTAGTAGACGTAGTGCAGATGAAGTAATGAAATATGGATGGTTAACTCAGCTATCATATAAAGCACAAAGGTCTGCTATTTCCCTGGTCAGAATGAATGAAGACATCTTAATATTGTCCAATGGTAAAAATAAGTACATTTTAATACAAACATTTCAGAAATCTAGAAAATCTTCAGTAACATACATGGAAATTAAGGATTAGCTAAACAGTAATTTAAAGATTCTTCATTAAAGCACTGTGTTGAAAATAAAACTTTTTCCTGTTTCAGAGCTGAATGTATATTAAAGATTGTATATGCAGTGGATCATTCCAGCACAGTTCACTTCTTAATTGCTAAATCCAGGCAAAAACCCCCCCTGAACAGTGAAATCCCACTAGGTTTTAAAAAATTCTTAATTAGGAGCCTAAATATACTAACGAAATATCTTCAAATGTGACTGAATTGCTTGAAAAATGTTGAACTATGCTTCTTTTGGATTATGTCTCTGAAGTGAATGGAAAAATAGAGATAGATTCCTGGATTCATACTGATCTCAGCAAAAGTTTAAAAAGAGCCCAAGCTCTGCAGGACTCTTCTAAATTCAGAGTAGCATCAGATATGAATGGAAATGGGCTTGTGATAATATTAATTTGCTCTGGGAGTCATTACTTCTGTAACAAGCCTTCACAACAATCCAAGGAAAAGGAATGGGAAAAATGTTAATGATCAGAGACATAAATTTTGCATTGTCTTTTTTATGGATACATTCCACAAAGCATCCTTTCCTTCTTCCATCTCCTTCCTTGAGAAAGAATCCTGCTTGGGAAAATGCAACACTGGACAAGAGGTGCTATGAAATGGTGTGAGCCACACATTGGTAATTAAGTGCAAGTCAGACTGACAGATTGTAAAAGAAACCGCATCAATATAATTTACACTTTCTTGTATTGTGCCCCTTGGCTGAGTTAACCACTGGCTGAAGTGACAAATATCACAGCAGCCAATACAGGAGTGCATCTACGCAAAAATGCAAATTGTCTAAAAACACAGTTTTTATTTCATTTGTCATTTATTCTTTTGGAAAATTTTAGTCATCTTAAGGGACCATAAAATACTTTCTGCTTGAGAAATTAAAAGTGCAATTCTCATATAATAACTTGGTTGGAAATCCAAGGCATGAAGAGAAATATTAAGAATGGTGAAACTTATTAAACCAGGGAATCTGATGACAATGTGTATGTACATTGTACAAGGGCTGGAGGAGAACACACACCACCCTCTTTGTGTAAATTCTCTATGAATTTTCTTCAGATTTTATGATGCCTTATTTCCTCCCTATTTAAATTTTTCCTACTGTTTCTAAGAATTATTGCATCTTTGGCTTGCAGTCCTTAAATATTCAAGATTTATAACATAAACATAAAAAGAACATAAAAATAAAAAATTATTTGCGACTGAAATGATATTGCATTTATTTGTTCCTATTTCAGCACAACAGTCTAAATAGTTTTCATCACTTGAAAGAATTTAAATAAATCTCCTGATTTCTCCTGGAATGTGATGTGTTTGCACTCTTTGTGTGTGAGCCACAGAGACTTATTTCTGATATCCCAGAGTTACAGGCAATGGAACTGCAGGCATAATCCATATAAACTTTGCAGTGCTTACATAATGATCAACATTTGTGGTTTAAAGCACCTGGAATATATTTTGATAGTTATAAGAACACTTCAAATGATGAATTGCAAGGCTTTGATTAAAAAACAAAATGAAAGAGCCTCTGATTTTCATTTTCTGCAAGTACCCCCTATATCACTTTGGCAGCGAACAGTTACTCTCAAACCATTTACTAGTTGCAAAGCACTCGTAAATGCCATCAAGGTAAATCTGCTTCAGAGTATCCTCCAACTTTTATTTGTGTAGAAACACATTTGAAAACGTGGACATTGCAGTGTCAAAGGCATATATCCCTTTGTGGGTGCTATTCCATCTGTGGTTGACAACAATCCTGTTATTAGGCTCGTGTGTGCTGTCGTCAGCTCAGCGTGTAGGTCAGAAGTTGTGTCCTGAGGCAGAGGATGGGGAGAGAAGGAGAGAAGGTGGATTGCAACAGACTTCAGCGACATGTTGGCCATGGGCAAGACATGCCTGCCCTACCAATGAGTGTCTGGCGAGTGCAGAGGTGTGAGGAGATGGGCTGAGATAGGGCTGGAAGTTTGCTCCAGCATCCCACAGGAAGAGGTGCAGCTGAGAGAGGCACCTTGAGGGCAACAGGATGTTCTCAGGAGAGCCCTGGCTCTGCCAGCCAGTGTGGGGGATGAGTAAGATGAGACTCTTTGTAGGTTCTGGGTGGACCACCTGGGAAAACTTCCAAAGGCTTCTGAATGGGCTGGCTGGCAGCCAGGCAAGAGCTATGGGTTAATGAGGGCTTTGTGTGTCCCCAGGCTCTGCCCTGTATCTCTACTGCTCCCTGCCTGCCTGCAGCTTGCCTGTGGCTCCTGCTCAGTGGGCAGCAGGTGACATCCCTCTCCAAGGTAAGTAAATTTTCGATTTACGTAGTCCTCTTGACTGTCTTGGTGAATTAGACACACCTAATACAAGTAAGCAAAGGCTGTCTTTGTTTCATTTAATCAATTTACAGTCATTAGCTAATGACCAATTAATGGCACCCCTGACTTTACCTTTTTACCTGTACTGCTGCATATGACAGGGAACTCTGTGGTCAGAGCACCCCTGGCAGGGTAAGCAGTATGGAACTGACTCATCAAAGGCACCAAAACTCAACACAGGGTGACAGTCCTCAGGCACTGCTGGTTAGGTGAAACACCATCTGCTTGGAAAGTAGGTCACACATAATTTGCCACCTCTAAAGTCGTTAAAAATCAGTGGGTCAAAGTTAAATGTGTCAGGTAAGAGGTAGAATGAGTATAAAGCATGATGAAGGCAGGTCTGAGCGACCAGTAAGTGTAGCTCATGTGTAGAAGGGCTTTTGAAGGCTGTTTATGCTACATTGCCTTAGTGCAGATGGGAACCAGTGTGAATTATGGAAACAGACAAGGAAGAAGATAACAGTCAATATTATTAAAGCACAGATGCTGATTGCACTGTAACTCTGGGATTGGAACTGGTATAATACAGTTCTGCTGTTATTTTATACATATATGTGTTAAAAATATATACTTACATACAAAGACAGAACCTTGTATTTGGTTAGACTGCAGAAGTATATCTATGTATTTTCATGTTACAGATGTGTATAGTTCTCAAAGAATGAGAATGCTGCATGTATTAGCCAGGAGAGAAAATCCCCAGCCTGGGCAGCACCGTTATCCTTTCCTGGTGAGGGACCAAGATGCTTCAGCATTCCAAAATCCTGCTTAGGAGCAAGTCACTATCTTTGCATTTCAAATTAATTTAAATGCAGTTCCTCCTTACTTGTTATACTCAGTGCTTGGGCTTCTGTGTTTTCCCCACTCCTGCTGATGACAGCATTAATCCATCTTAAAGGAGGAAAAAAGCCACAGAAAAATGCCTGTACTCAGACTCGTTTGGGATGTCATTAGTCATCAGAGGAAAATGCAAGATCTCCCAGAGTGAAGGTAGAATTTTGATTAGTCCTTAAATAATCAGAGAAAAATCTAACAAACTTTAAGTGCTATAAACAGTATTAGGATGCAAACAGTAGCGATTATCTTCAAGTAACCTAGGATCTGAAGAATCCATTTGTGTTTCCTACATGCTTATTTTACTCCACTGTACATATATTATTTTTAATGCGTTGAAAGCTAAGGCATGCTGAGTTGCAATATGATCCAAGTAACCTACTGTACACTATTTTGTGTAGCTGTGTTCAGAAAACCTATCTGTACAGATGACCATGGAAATGTACTTAGCTTATGTAGAAAAAAAGAGAAAGAAAGTAAACTCACCACACCTACTCTAGGAAACCTGTAGAGAGTGACTGAAGTCAGGGTCCCATCATTGTTAAGTCTAGACTGGGCATTAAGTGACCACAAGCTGAGGTTGGGTATGAGCACATGTTTGTACAGTGATGTATTTCTGTTGAATTAACCAGGGAGCATGATGTGGTATTTATGCTGGTTGATAATATGGCTGCCCAATATGCCAGACTGAGTTACCTTCTAACTTGAGCTCACTTGGTTGCTGTACTGCTTGTACAACCGAGAGGCTATATGCATGCACTGGGACTAATGATTGCAGCAGATGTCTCAAGCTCACAGGTAGCCAGCGGTGAAGAGGCCAGGTGTGCTGGGATCCCACAGTACCATACCTTCATGCAGCTGTAGGACATTCCCTCCATGTCCATACTCAGCTCCATCTTTGAAAGTGCTCTCTTGAAGATCAAGAAGAGGAAGAGGCATTTGCCTTTGCCTTATACTGCTTCCATAGTACATCCAAGATGGCAGTTTTCTACATCTTTGTCTCAGCTCCAGGCCTCAGTACATTGCCACATGAGTCCATACTTGGCAAGGCCTGTGTAAGTCCCTCTTTTCCAGGTAATGAAATTGTGTGTGAACAGTCTCTGCTGAGAGAAGCATTGCCTCCTTTGCATGGAAGGCATGCTGTGACAAAGGATATGAGCTGGGAGAAAGAGCAAGAGTAGAGCCAGATGTCCTGCCAGGCTTTTGTTCCTCTGCTTGTGAAGGAACACATGCACTTACAAATGCAAATATTTGCCAGGAATCTGGCACATAGATCTCTGGAAAAGACTCTGACAGAATATCTTCAAGTGTTATTTTTATGATATCTTTACAATGGTATTGGAATACATTTTCAACCTGCTGAAGGGAAGCAGAGGGAAAAAGAGTCAAATTAAGCCTGATCATGACTCCCACACCAGGATCCCACTTGGTTGCCATAACTGAAGGAATATGTGTGTGATCAAAGAGGTGAATGGAAGACGGAAGCAGAAAGCCAACAAAGCTACTCTTGCCTGCTAAGATTTATTCATCTGTCTCTGATCTGGCAGTGCTAATTTCAGTGCTAAGTGCTTGCGGCTGCTGCTTGTGATTGTACTGATAAATATACCCCTGAGGTGCCACAGTGCTCCGCAGGGCTCATCTCTAAACATCCAAGTCCACATGCATTCATTCCCCCAACTCTGCTTGCGCTTGGACACTCACCAGCAACTCTACTTATTTATTAGGCCTCCAAGTTCTCCCCTCTAGGAATGGAAATAGAAATCATTTAACAAATGAAGAAATAGTGTATTTGGTTCAGATAAAAAAAATTATTTTTATATATGGACAAGGTATTATCATCCAGTCTCAGAAAGTAAATCTGTAGTTTTTTACCAGTGAAGATTAGAAGAAGAAATACAGGGATATAATGAATAAGAAATGGCATAAACCTAACATACTTTTCAGGATTCCTACTAGAATTAAGAAGGAATTTTTCATGCACCTCTGAAGTGGTCTAATAACTGTTTAAAAGAACATCAGGATGCTGAGATGCTCTACAGAGGCTATGAATTATTATAAATGTGAAAAATATCCTATAGCAAGAATTAAAGTATTCCAGTACATTTATGAGAGGTGCTTCAGAGAAATTGTAAAATACGGTGCTTGATCTAGAATTTTAGAGGTTTTTGAAACAATTTTCTTGACAGTAACCACTTTACTAGCTTATGAACAGATCTTTGCAGGATCAGGGCTGAAGGTCATAGTTCTGCAAATGCTTATGCATGTGTAAGAGAGTGAGGACTGAGTCCTAAAAATTATAGTATTCTGTAGGTGAGGAAAACAATGTAGAGGAAAAGCAGAAGAAAGTGACATTTTTCAACCATAAGTAATATGGTATCCTTCAAGACAACTCTTTCATAGAAGTTATATGTTGAAAAGAAACTTCTGTTTTCATAAGTGAATGGCATTTTTTGATTATTAAAATATGGAAGAGAAAAATCTGCAGCCATTCAACAAATCTACAATGTTATTGAAAGAAAATTTTAATTAAAAACCTAGAACATCCCCCACTCATCTGCCCTGCTGTCATCCTGAAAAGCATTCTCCTTGCTTTTGTGAACACAACCAAATCAACACTCTGCTAGCACAAGGTAGCTCTTGTTTGAATTGTGTACCCTGGAGATGCATAATGAGTGCAAAGGAGCTGCTGCGGGTGGAGGGGCCCGGTGAATGTTTCAGATTCTGAGAAAGGAGAGAAATTTAAGTGCCCAGTATATGCGGTCTGGATCCTGAGAAGAGGGTGGGACAAATTAAAAGTAAACTAATTTTTTTAATTTGAACTCGATGCATAAAAGTTAGGTCATAAAGCTATAATTTCCTTCACCCAATATTTTTTATGGCTGAATTTTCCATCTGTGGGGCAGAATTTTTATGGATAGAAGGCTAATGACATTCAGTAAGGCTTCTAATACTTCCAAAGAGGTGCATTCAGAGCAGCATTTATAGATCCAAAGCAGTGTCTGTGACCCCTCAGAATTGGAGATATAAGAATATTTAATTCCATTAAATTAACCAGCAACATGAATGTATGTCAAACCAAAGAGAGTTAAAACACAAATTGCCAAATTGAATTGGCAAAAACCTACAATAATAAGTGCAGTTGATATAAAATCTTTAATTTTAGCTAAAGTACTTTTTTTTTGATGGAATTATTTAACTCTTTACTTATTTTAGATTTATGACACTTCTAGATAGAGAAAATCTTAAATAAGAATTCAGAGCTTCGTTTAGAAAATGCTAGAATATAGAAGCAAAATATAAAGAAAATAAATTAATTTTTTCTTCATATCATATCATATCATATCATGATATCATATCATGGTATTTCTATCATATTCATATCATGAAAGTGATATGCACGAACAGAAACAATGAATTTCTGATAATTGGATTTGATACTCTAAAATATTTTAACTTTATTTGAAGTAGTGAACAAATGCATGTATTTATTATTTGAATTTGGCAGAGCTTTCAACCTTGTAAAATTCTGTCCCTTTTGGTGTCAACAACAAAACACTTATGGAGTTCAGCTTTTAACTCTCTCACTGCACCTGCACATCTGAGCTAAGAACAGTAATTTATATGGGATAATGCGGGGGTTTGAGAGAGGAGGGGAGGGGGTTACAGGGTTCTTAGAGGGAGCGGGGGGAGGAAAGGGGATGTTTCCTTTTAAACC
>VXBA01004777.1:20469-32560 GCA_013399895.1 Serilophus lunatus | reverse complement strand
AAGAGGACCGCGAGATTTGCACGGGACTTGGAGAGCTTAAAAGCCCGAAACAACGGAAGTTCCCTCTTTTTGACTTCTTGCAAAGTTGGAGAGCAGCAGCACGGCTTCCCTTCTCCAACTCCCAGGCCTTGGGGCTTAACTCTGCCCACCTCCATTGGCACTGGAGCCACACCAGCACAACTAGAGATGGAAAAGCTTCCCCAAATAACATCTCAGGTTGGGATGAGGACTTTTTCACTGTGTTGTATTTTTCAGAAACTCCAAGGGTTGGGAGTTAGCTACCACCAGAGGGAGAAAGAAGAAGAAGTGGCTTTTCCTTCCCACTGCTTTTCCTGGTTCAGCCTGCCTGGCCTTTGAAAGCAGTTCCCTTATTTTTTTTATTTTTTTTTTTCCCTTTCACGTGGTTTTTGTTGGGTTTAATTCTGTGTTCTGGAGTTCCCTTAAACTGTTATCTTTCTTTCGTTGAGCTCCAGATGAATAAATGTTTCCCTGTTTAATTCTGTTCACTCTTCTCGTCACTGTTGAGCTTGCCCTTAGTGAAAACAGTGGTGCCAAACCACCACAGATAATTAGACTGGTGCGAGGAGACAGTACAATTAAAGGAACTGATTTTCTGAACCTGTCAAGGGGAGGCAAAATTATTTTTTTAATAAATTAACTTGCCAAATAATCACATAAAGTCAGGGTGAGGAAAAATCAGCTGTGGGGTTCCACATCTGCTGTGTAACAAGATGGGAAGGCAACTATGTCCCATCATGGGACAGTGCACCAGACTGCTGGCTTATTTAGTCCGCATCCTGTGGATCAGTTCAGCCCCAGCAGCCCTGCTGAGGACTGCCTGGGAACTGCAAGCAAAGCAGGAGCCACTCCTCAGCCAGTCCTGATTACTCTGGGAGAGTGTGTTTGTTCCACTGCCTTGCTCTGCTACTCTTTTTTTTGGAAGAAGGAACCTTTGGAATTGCGAGATAATTTTTTTGTGGAGAGTTTAACTGATAATGCAGTTCTAGTGGATTTGCTTATTTAAACAAGTCCATGAAATCTTTTTCCCTTGAAGGCAGGAGAAACAGCCAGCCCATGAATGTCAGTCTGCCTTTCTACGGTTTTATTGTTCAAAGCTCTTTGTTCTGATTTACTGCTCTTTTTTAAACTTTGTACTGCAAACTATACCTCAAACAGGTATGCCTTCACTACCCATCCGCCCCCTAATTCCTCTGGTTGCAATCGGTCTGTGTTATTTAAGTCACCGATTCAAGAGGCCTGGATTTTAATTTGAAAGAAGCCAGCACACATTACTTTCCAAGGAGATTATCTGTTGAGGGCGGTATTTAGATTTGCCCTTCCCTGTCTTCTCTTAAAGCAGCTCTATTCCTGTCCTAGGGACATCTCCTAGCCCAAGCAGTGCCTCCCTGCCTATGGTTGTTACATCAACAGCTTCTTAGAGCCTCCAGTTCCCAACAAAACCAGAGGGCATTTAATTACTTAGCTGGAAACAAAGGTGCATAGAAACTCTTTGTCTCCTAGAGGTATGAACAGCTTCTAGTTGGTGCATTTCTGTAGTTTAGCTCCTTCAGCATGTGTTTGACGCTTCAGTCTAGCGTAGCTGGCTGGCCACACTAATCTTCCTGGTGCAGTGACAGAGGTTGCATTCTGCAGCTGGGATAACTCCCCAGGCAGTGGCCCAGCACTGTCCACTGTGATGCCATAAGTATCTGTGTTATGGCAAGTCAGATATTAGCAGGGAACTAACACGAACATACTGACAGGAACTACAGTCTCAGCAATGGTAGTAGCTGCATGTCTGATTCATGTCAGTCAATGATAACCTTGCAGTTATATTTGTCAAGGAAGCATGTCCCACATTACTATCTTAAATGGCAAGGCTGAGGCACCCCTCTGGCAACTTGCACTGCCTGATGCAGCCATTGCCCTGTTAATTACTGAATAAAAGTCATGAGCAGCATGTGTACTAGGTACTAGTGTACTAGTGTCTGTTGTGAATGGACCCAATTATGGTGCAGTGCTACAGGCTCATGTTTCAGTCTGATTCAACACAGCCGCACAAACTTGGCTCTGAAAGAAGGTATAAACCAAGCAGAAAGGGCAGTGGTAGAGTGTATTGTAAGAAACAGATTTGGGAATGGAGACAGCATATAATCTCCTGTCCTGCTGCTATATTTTCATCTCTGGCCATACTTTCTCTGTGTTTAACATTTGCTCTGCTAAGACAGCATTTTAATGTGTGTCATTAATAGTGACTCAATTTTATTTTAAAGGAAGTGTAGTGACTAAAAGTCTCTGTGGTCAGATTCTTAGCATGAATAAGCATTCATATACTTCTGTTCATTCCATTTAGGGATTGGCAAATGCCTTCTCAAATACCCAGCAACTGCCTGAATGTTCCACATCTAAAAGTTCAAGAAGATGACCCTGTAGCTCCCAATATATTGATGCAGTTCTGACTCTGTTGAAGGTTAGAGTACAAAACACACCAATTGTTATGTTACAGTATCATGTTTCCCTGTATTCTTCTTATCTATTTATTAAAAGGTACAGACAGTCACTATTTTCTGTCACTCTGTGATTTACAAAACCTATTTCCTTGCTTTGAAACTGCCCATTTTTATTGCTCATTTTATGTGGAAGGACTGGGGAAGCTAGTGGTGTCTCCAGGGTCTTTGTAACCTTCAACACACTGGGAAATGTCTGCTTCACCCAGTTTACAGTCACACAATAAGCAGTCTCTAAACATTTTGCCATGCCTAACGTTTTGCTGCCATAGGCAACCACTTAATCTGCCTACACAGGAGCTAGCCCTGAGGGGATGCAATATGTGTTGGAAAGGGTAGATTTATACTAAAACATTAGTTTTCAGGGTTGGTATTAAAAATAGCTGTTCATTTGAGATTTCCTGCTTTATTCTCAGCTGTTCCAATAACAGAAGTGTTAAAGATTTCTACAATCAAGGTTCCACATGGATTGCTTCTATAAGCAGATTTGTTTTCACCTCAAAATCAGTACTGTATTTCTGCTTTATGTTCTAGTCTTTTATCATATAAGCATCTTCTGTATAAACCAGACTTGAAAGGTACCCTTGTGAACCATGAAGAGACCAAAGTGAAAACCCACGACAGCCAGTTGGAAATTAATTCAGCTCTCATGGTTTGACTCTCCTTTTTGTTTACATTTGCATTAAGTAGCACAGCAGAAGGAGGCACTGTGCCCAGGCTAGAGGGAAACCCCTCTCCTTTGGGAGGCAAAGTAGACAGTGAGTCTCCATTTAAACCTCATTACGACATCAATTCATGAGAAAAAAGAAAAATCACAGGTTTGCGGTTTGTGCCTGTAATAAGCCCTTTAGAAATAAACTGCCCTGGCAACGTAACTTAATCCTTACTACTTCCAGGTTTTTTTATAATTATATATTCCTCTGCCATAAGAGAACCAGGACTTGTTGTGAATTAGGTCACCCTATAGCTGTTTTACTTGAATGAAGAACTCAACTCACACTGTTTCTTAGAGTTTGTTATGACTCCTCTAATTGAACACTATTACCTGAAACAGACATATTTTATTTGGCTTTTTCCATGTTGATGGAGTGCGAAAGCTTGCAAAATGTTCTTGAAGTGCCTCTATAGTATAACGCTCATAAGGCTCATTAGGATAAGTAAGAGCAAAGCAACAAAAAACTAGTCAGGTTGTTTGTGCTCCACATCAGATGCTTGGGTCTCAGTGGAACCAGGCGTTCTATTCCTCCCACTGAGTGAAAGAAGAGTGGCTTGCTAAGGCTCTTTTATAAAAGATAGTTTTGCCAGGAAAGCCTTGTGCTCCCAGAGGTATGTGAAACCAGCCATACATGGCCAGAACTACTGCATTTCCACATCTGAAGCAAGGCCATGATTCTTGGAAAAATTAGTTTTCAACTCCACAATGTTTTATATGTCGTATTCTTATCCTAATCAATTATTGCTATGATAGCTAATGAATATGGAGAATGGACAGGAAAGGTGTTCACTGCCAAAGAACAGCCTCAGTTTAGGGATTTGAAAAGAACAGACTGGAGCTCTGGATAGTGAATACACTTTTCTCCCCTACTCCACAGGCTGTGGGCTTAATTTTTAGCTCAAGTGGAGATACAGGCATTACAAATGAATGAGAAAAAGTGTGGTTTAGGCCGCCTTTGTGTTTTGTTATATTTGCACTCTGGCGAATGGTGGGGTTGGCCTGAGTTACAGCAACTCCAAGGCAAATCTAATTTACACTTGGGTTGCCAGTTGTTCTGGCAGTGGAAAATAGTGATATCTGCCAAGGGGGCAAATGCAGACCTCTGTGGCTTTTTTTTTTTTTTCTGATCACATTGCATAGTATAAGAGCATATGCCACATCAACTGCTACTACTGGCAGCTAAAGCAGTCGTGTTTTCTCTTCATCAGCAAGCTTCCACTCTCCTAGGCCTCACTCGATGCATCTTTTCAATGGATGTAATAGTCATGTGTATGCTGGCACTGTCTGACTTAGAAAAGTTTCACATAAGCAGGAAATTTCTAATGTTCAGACTTTTCAAGCATGTGCCTTCTTATGATTAAATTATCATGAAGAGACCATTGAGATACTGGCAACTAAGAAATTAATGTGTCTTGAATCTACAGATTTATGAATACTGTGAGGAGATCTCCTTTATGAAGCAGTTTGAATATATTAGCAATACTTTGATTTAAAAAAGAGATTGGAATCCTTTCTTCAAAAAGTATTGTTTCCCTTTTGTCCAATTCTCATTTTTAATTTTCCTCCAAAGTCTGTGATTATAAATTTGTCATGTATTCTTGGCTCTCTGAGGGCTTGCATTGTTCATTCTGGAGAGTTAATGCGCCTGAGCTGACAAATGCTGCTTGCAGGCATGGTTCGAGCTTAGCATATGTGTTAATACAGTCACATTAATTTTCTTTGTTTGGAGATTTAGCAGCACAAATTCATGTGTAATATGGTAGAGATCTGTGAAATCATGGAAGTCTTGAAGAATTTGTATTGGGACAAATCACATTCCCTTGCAATACAAGTACTAAGGATTCTAGTATTGAAACTTACTATTTTACTAGGAGGAGGCAACCTCTGAATGACCAAATGAAAGACTTTTTTTCAGTGTCTAGCTAAGCTTTAACAATCCTTTCCATATGATTTGGTTGTACTAAAAGCTTACAGAAGTTCAAGAAGTCTGGTGAAGTTCATTGAGAAAAAAATAAAGGGAATGATTAGACACAGATTATTCACACTATTAAACACATATACATCAAGCTCATGAAATCATTTAGGCCTTGACCTCTAGAGGCTTGAAGATTGCTTAGGTTGAGTGTCATTTGTGTTTTCTTGTACTCTTCCTTGGGCATCTGATTTCGGCCACTTTTTCAGGCAGGGTGTTGAGTTACGTGTGCTTTTGGGCTGATCCTCTGTGGCTGCTCTATGTTACATTGTTATTTGTTGCATTGCAGATGCATTTAATACGTTTGTGAAATACCCTGCATTCCTGTGCGAGGCACAATCAATCTTCAAAGGGCCACCTTCTTCCTAGGCGCTAGCCTAAGGTGACAAGCTGAGATTTTTAACTCTTATTTATCAAAAATTAGATGAAATGAATCCTTCCCTGCATGACATAAACATTTCCCAGAGAAAAGAGTGTTTCTATTTAAGGGAGGCTAAGAAAGAGCTTGCTGTCTTGCTGTGTTCATGAAACTCATTTGCATTAATATAGCTTTGCGAGTAGGATCTTTCTGAAGCAATGAGCCCTAAATCAGTTTCAATGATGAATAACCTGGATCAAACCCTATATTTTAAGTTAGCTAAGTATTTATAAACAGATTTATATACTATCCAATCAGCTCTAGACTGCTTTGAGCTTTTGGATTTTGAGGGATATGAGGGATACATAGACATGAATATTTTTAATTTCTCTGTGTCAATATATTATCCATCAGTCAAAGATGTTCATCTAGCAATGTGAAATTGTCTGAAGGAACTGCTTGGGTAGCCTTCTTTTATACATATATTTAACAATCTTCAAACTCATAAACCATTTTATATTAAATTAATAATTATATATAATGCACAGTAAATTAGAAATTAAGTGAGACTACTAATACAAATCAGAAAAATTGGCTTTGAATATCTTGATTGTCATGATTTTATAATATTTATTATCAGCTAGGAGCACCCTATATCTTAGAGCATCTTAGAAAGTGTTTTGATGCACCTGTCTGACCCAAACTTTGCTGGTGACCCTAAGTGACAGAGAAGATAATGCTATTACTGTTTTCATTAAAGGTCTCATAGTAAGGGATGAATGATGACATACTAATGAGATTTAGGTGTAAATGGAAAGACTCCAAGCTTTGGAGGCATCATGAAGTGTTATTAGCTAATTAGAACATGTGTCTTTCTATAGTCATGCAGCCTTAAGGCTGAAGCAGGGCAGGCCTGGAGTGGGATACAATGTACTTCAGTACAGATTTCTTGGCAGTAATCTGCTTTTCAGCTGTTCCAGATGGTTTGCAGCTCTTGCTCTAGCTCTTTGAGTTTTAGAAAGTGTTGGATTAGCAGAGAATACTACACATAAAGAGTATGTTAGAAATCTGTTAAGAATAGAAACTCAAAAGTTAGGAAGTGCTGGAAATAAGGTTGTCTTGCATATTTTTTTTGCACATTATACCATTCTAAATTATAGGAACACATTAGGTTTCGTAAAATCCCAGTGTCAGTCACTGCTCAGTTACTGCACTTACTGGCACTTATTTGGTATGTTGTTTTCATTCTTCAGTGTCTGGTCTCTCATTTATTTCACACTACTCAAAATCCCCTGTGGAGTTCCCTGTTTTGCTTATCAATGTGATATTGCTTTTTTCTAGACATCAATAAATCTGTATTTGTGCAGAGAGAAGTGATGCCATGCTTTGTTTCAAAGATGAAAATCTGAGTATGGCAGCTGTATCTGAGATGGTCAGTCCTAAGTGCAATGTGTTCTCTCCAGTACCCGTAACTTTCTGTTTCCCTTGAAAGGTGTATGACTCCTACGTGAAAGATAGATATTTATTCCTTTGCAATAGAAAACATAGCCTTTCAAGAAGAATCTGGGTGAGGTTGTTTACTACTCAGTGCCAGTCATGTGCCATTGCTGGCTATGACTATACTAATAAACTGAGCAGAATCAGAACATAATATAAATCATGGGCTTGACTTGGTTCCAAATACCCAGTCTTTCAAGGGCATGAGATTGTTCTTACCAGGGAGGTCGTTCCATGGTGGGAAGGAGAAGAGAGTATAGCTCCATGCAAGCTAATTGCACATTGGCATTGGGTGATAGGGTCAGAAAATGGGCCTGTTTTATTCACCAAAGAAGATGGAGATATTGGAAGGGATTAATCTCTTCTAATTTGGATGCACAAAATCTGGTAACGGAATGTAGGTTACTTTTGAGCTAATCAGAAATATTAACCTTACACATATTCTTGACAGCAAATAAGGCAGATAAGGTAGTAGCAAGACAAGTCTTGAGGCCTTGAGACCTTGAATAAAGGCCATGAGTCTAGTCAGGGAAATTTTATTTAAAAGGTCTGTGAGACACAATTATTATTCTTAAAAAGATTAGTGTTAAATACTTTTACAATATTGTCTCTGTACATAGAGTATAAAACCAAACTCCTCTCAGATATGCTCAGTGGTAGGATAAGAGGTAATTGAAAAAGTTTCTTTCACAGTAGAACCCTGGGCTGTATCTGGCACATGATGCACTCCTATGCCTTGCATACTGTGGGAGACTGGATCCATATCTCCCTGAATTTATGGGGGTCGGAGCCAGCCCACTGTGAGTGTGTGTGTGTGAGGGAAGGACCAGGCCTGGACCTGCAGGCTCATGGTCTGCAGCCAGCGTGGCTGAGTCCACAGAGCGCACGTGGCCTGAGAGGCATTGAATGGCTATCGACCAAGGAAGACCTGGCTGGCAGCCCATCCACACCACACCCCCTGGAGCTCCTGATTGACTGTGGCACCCGGCCCTCTGGCCTGGAGGGCACTCAGTGGTCAGTGAACCAGATATGCCACCTGAGAGGAGTGGCCATGGTAGCCAAATCAACCTTGTTTTAGTCTTTCTCTTGGAACCTTCTTCACAGATTTCTTTGATGGTAGCTATGCCTTATTCTAATCTCCTCTTCCTTCTTTACTCTTAATCTCTCTTTTCTTTCTTTACTCTTTTGGGTAACTTAAAGCCAAGGGGCTTGTACTCTACTAAACTGGATTACTGATTGCTTTGGACTGTGTGCTTTTGTGGACTGTGTCTTTGTTTGCTTGGTCCTTTTGGTAGAATGCTTCTGCCTTGGTTGTACATTCCCCCTGACACTTTAGCCAAAACTTTTATTTTTTTCACTAAATTAAAACAACTTCTCTTGGCAAAACACTTGTAACGTGCTCTCTTTACACAATTCAAGATATCAAAGAACGGCAGACTTTGCAAGAGTTTGCGTGGGTAGAATCCCTTTGACTCTTAAATATTTGTAAACTGCCTGAGCAGCATCTGGCTTAGAGCCAGCATATTACACATATGAGTGTGGTTGTGAGGTTGTGAGGAAAAACTAGGAAACCCAGGTGTCGCTTCAAGGACCAGAGAATGCTGTAGTGTGTGCTTAGGACATGTATCTGCATTGTCTTTCTCATTACTACTTCATTTCTCCTCAGACTTCCCTTGTCCATTTATCTTTTGCCTTCTCTGCCAGCCCATTTCAGCAATGAAATGGTCCATCAATTTCCATTCTCCTTCTCTTGTGTTGAGATTTTTCATTATATTGTTTATTCTACTTGGTTTCTAGTTTTTTGGGATTATTTCCATGATCCACATTCTGACTCCTCATCTGATCTCTTCCCACTTTATTTTACTTCTAACATCTTTTAGGATGCTATTAGTGTTGAAACTTGGGAAAAGGACAAATTGTCTTGGAATTAACAATTTGTAACTTGCCTGTACCACTTTCAAACATTGATCACACTCAGTTGATCAAAGACAGTTTAACAAATGTTTTAGAATAGGCAGAAATGGTATATCGCTTTCCTCTAAGAAACATCTAATATACTCATCAATTTTATTGTTTTTAAAACTGAAACAGACACTCAGCAATGAAAGTTTCCAACTCAGTTTAAAAATTGGCAAAATTATAAGTAACTCAAATATGGTCTTATAATGAAGCATGTCAAGTGACTTTAAATCTAGAGTTACCAGGGTTTAATAGGAGCTATCACACTCTCTTTAATGCACTGTTTACATCACCTTTTAGAAGACTAGAGTCTATTGAATTTTGTGCATTTATAGAATGAGTGGCATTGATCATGAGTGAAAATGGTGTGCCATTCTACCTACTGATGCACAGAAGGAAAAACATGGTAAGTCACCGGAGCAGCTGAAAATATGCTGAACAGTAACTGGGAACAAACCAGCCCATAATTCTGCCACAGTTGTTCCTTGTTCAGTTTTTGCTGTTCTGATTGTCCGCTCTTACTACCCCTTCCAGCTCATGGCAAATTAAAACTGTTCAAAACCTCATGATTATAAGGGCATCTGATTTTTTTTTTTGGTTGGGCAGTATGCTTCAAGAGCCAGGTTTGCTACTACTCTAATTTACAGATTAAATTAATGAGAAAAAAACTTTTCAAGCTTGGAAGGAATTTTCTTCTTTGAAGCTAATTACATAATTTTCCATAATGAAATATTTATATTCTCTTATGTAAAAGTTGACCCTCCTATTGGTAACACAAGAAGCTCTATTTTTAAGTAAGGTTATCAGATGAAAACTGTAGCACCATCAAACATTTCCATTTTCCCCCCAATTCCATCTTGAATGTGAAACAGTACATTTAGTTGTAATCTTCAATGTCTTGTTCATAAGCGGAAAGACCTGCTATTCACCTTCCTTAATATTGGTATCTTCTGAGAGTTACAATAGAAATATTTTAAGACCTCAGGAACGTGAAAGACTAATGCCAATTTTTATTTAAGATTTTGCTCAGGTAGCATGAGCCATCATATAGAAGAGTCAATTCATTAGAGATGAATTGAAGACATTGGTTGATATATGACATGCTAATCAAATTGCACAGCACTTAGTGGACAGCAGTGCACCTGAGCAAATCAGTAATGATTTTGTGTAGTGCTGTTGGAAACAGTTCAATGAAATTAGAATCTTAAGTGAAAAGAGTATTGAGGTGTTTATTTTAGAAAGGATAAAAAAAACCTGTCACAAAATGATCACTCCTGCTATCTTTCCTTGGATAAGTTTTCCTGTGATTTAAAAGCTAAAATAAACTCTAGACTTCTACCCTGCTAAAAGGCCCTCAGACATGTCCTGTTTACTTGTATGCAAAGAAAGGTATGTTCAGTTCTCCTCTTGAACACTACATAGTTTCTGTGTAATAACTTTGTAACAAATCAGTAGTTCATTGAACCTAGTAAAAGAAAGTGGTAGCGTTCTGTTACATGGGTGACAGCAATCTGTTTTTCTGAAGTTTGAGGTTCTCCTGTGTTTCGATTAGATTACTGTATTTTTTTTTTTAATATGGAGTCAAGTGTTTTGGGAAAGGGCATGTGCATTTCCACAGTTGTATTTATACACACCAAGAGCTCCCAGCTCTCTAACACAGTTTGCAGGCTAAAATACTAAATACATGAATGTGGTTGCAACAGTCACAAACGTAGCTTTTAGCATAGTTAAATGTCTCCTAAGTCACATGGTCTTAAGGAAAAAAAATCTTGCATTTTTATACAATGGTAGTTTATTTTTAAAATTTAGTATTATTAAAAATTAATATTAATTTTTTTCACTTCTTTAGTCTACCATATTTTAAAAAAATATTTCAGAGGCTTGCTTTCTGTCCACCCTGAAGTATGTATTCTTATTTCAGATCCTGTACCCAGCATCCATAGTGACTTTATACACCTATTAAAGGGCTAAGAAATTCTGTCATGGTAGATTTTACATATATTTGTGGCAAGGCTGTATTCTTTGCTTGCTCTTTCACATAGAATACACCAGATTGCATCTTTATTTATCCCAAATCAGGTCCATATAGCTGGTTTCTCTCTGCTTGTGTTGAGATGTGGAAAGTAAAAGGAACAAGTATCTCTACAGCAGAGTGGTCATGACTGCATTCCTACTTTAGATTAGTGTGTTTGGTATGAAGTACCCAGACCTGAAAGACAAGAGGTTGTTTGAGTTTTTGTAATTTCCACCCACATCTGGAACTAAAGCTCCACTTTTAATTTTTTCCAGGAATAATGCAGCAGTATGCTCTCCCTAGCTTGGATTTCACGATTTTACATTTTTTTCCTGCAAAAACAAATGAGTTAGTAGGAACTCATTTGCACAAAATACTGATCTCATACAAAGATGATTTTGTAATACTGAAACCACAGCCATGTCTTTTGGATTTAGAAGGTTTTCTAGATGCTACAAAAGCATGACATTTGGAAAAGCAAATATTGAGGGTGTCGGAAAAGATACCTTTAATGTTGTCTTAGAAATGTCTATTTAACTTCATGGTTATCATTTAAAATGCTAACTGCTGCTAGCAATGCTGTCAGCAAACACAAACTGGGCGCATTAGTTATATAATATTCAGCCACAGTGCGTGTAGGGATGTGTGGTGGTTTAAGCACCACAATATTAACTAAGGGGCACTCTTAGTAATGACGAGAAGAATGACAGAATGTGACAACAGCGAAACACTTTATTTGTCTGGAGCTCAAAGAAAACACAGTTTAGGGAACCTCAGACTCAACACATAAAAACAAGCACCCGGTAAAACCACAAAAAGGAAAAACCAAGAAAAAAGGAATAAGGGAACTGCTTTCAAAGGCCAGCCAAACTGGCCACAGAGAGGCAGTGGAAAAGGAAGAGCCACTTTCTCTTTCTTCTGGAATCTCTGAAAAAAACAACAACACAGTGAAAGGTTCTCCCCCCCCAACCCGGGATGTTATTTGGGGAAGCTTTCAACCTGTAGTTGTGCTCGTGTGGCTCCAATGCCGATGGAGGTGGGCTGAGTCAAGCCACGGGGCCTGGGAGTA
>VXBA01004777.1:0-19912 GCA_013399895.1 Serilophus lunatus | reverse complement strand
CCCTGCACCCCCCGCCCCCCTTTTCAACCCACTACAGGATGTAACACTGTCCATTGCCAATAAACTACCATTTACTTAAGTGAGAGAATTTCTCATTATAAGGGGTTAACATGTTACAAACATACATTGAATTTGACAGTTTTCACTGTGGGTTCGGCACCTGACTAATATGGCAATTTTAGATGAGGCTGTAAAGACATCTCCCTGTCACTCAGCCTATGGTGTGTTGAGGACTCTGCTAAGGAAATGCAAGATACTCTTCATTGAGTGCTTTGCTCTGCAGTGCTTTAACAAAAGTCTTCCATGAAATTTTCTCTCCTGCTGGCTTGTGATAAATTCCATGTGTCAGTTGCAAATACTTTTAAAGAGGATAGCTTGTGAGTGCATAGCATTAAATAATGATTTTCCCACATAAATGAAGGTCGAGGTTTTTGTATCTGCAATCAACAGGAGTGCCAAGACACCTGACAAACTGCTTTGTAGCATTTTGACCTTAGTAAAAATGTTTCAATTTGATTGTGAGAGAAGGTAATTGGGTTCATTGATTAACGTTCAGCGTTCATTATGTACAATTGCTGAGTACCTCCTAGTTCCAAAGGATATCTTTTTTAGTGGAGGAAATTTCTGCATTTTTCAAAGCTCAACTAATCATCTAGAAAAAGCTCCCTGCTATGTGAAGGGACTTGTAAGGACTGTACACCTCTGGGGAAGTGATTTAGCTGATTCGGGAGCAATAGTGGACTTCAACAGAGGAGAATTGCCTAATCCTTCTCTTTTCATTTAAATGGAGAATTTTAGTATGAGACCTGGATAAACCAAAGGAAAATGGACAGAATACTGATAAGTTTTCAAGTATGATAGCAGCGAAGACTATAAATCCTTTGTCAAAGAACTGTTTATAATATAAAATGATGAGAAATATTTATATTTACTGCTCAATTGTACTCATTTTAGAGAAAATTGTTGATGCTTTTACTCTTTTTTATGCCTTCTTTAAATAAATTGACATGCAACTATTTCATCCTAAGCTATAGCTTATTTGTCATCTAGAACTTGATGCACCAGCGAGTTATAATGACAATGGGAACATGATTAAGCATTTTTTTACAAGCTAGAGTGTGATCATTCTTCATAATTATCCCCTTCCACTTCCAAACTGCCTTCCATAAGACAAATAGACATTTGCACATGATGCAATAGATTTTGAAGTGATTGGGACATTCTTCACTTGTCTCAATGATAAATTTCCTCCTACTTTTTGAGTTCTATCACTTGCACAGGTTTCAACAATTTTGTTCTCCTGTGGAATGAAAAGTTTAATTAAGGATGCTGAGGATGGTCTTGAGTTTAATTGTACAAAACCACAGGATAATTTTGTTTACTGCATATGAAATTATAACTGAAGTTTTGGATCTTTTTTTAATTATATAACATTTATGTAACATTTATATATATAGCAGAAACAAAAGTCATAATAAAGTCAGAGTCTTACTGAGAGAGACACTAAAGATTCAGGAAATATTTCTCACATTAGGGAGCTTAAGCACAGATTTACAAGATATTTAGATGCTTTCTTACCATTAGAATCCATAAGATATGTGAGATTTAGCTCAAAAATTAGGGGTTTTATGTCTGCATGTATGTCTTTTTATGTGCTAGATGTCTTGACCTTGCAGTAATCATAATCGGTAGGTATTAGTTCTATGCCTCAGCTAAATATGGGTATGAGGGACCACTTGAGATGATCCACCAGTAGACTCCAGATGACAATCTGGAGGGACTCAGGGCTTCTGTAGGAAGCAACAGATTACCAGGATCTTAAAAACCTGGGGAATCTCAAACGTGTTAGATGATTTTGTTCACCAACTGGACCAAGTCTGTAGTTGGGCATGAGGGATCCCTAGAAGGGTACAGAGAGTTATTCAGCTTACCAAATTTTAGTACCTATTTTCAATGCCTAATTTGAAGCACCTACATACTGTTGGGTATCTAGTTATTTCTATCTGAAAAATACACTTGACACCACTTTTCTTTCAGTGCGATGTGATTTAAGAATAGCATTGTCCAATTTAGTGCTCCCACTGAAACCATGTGCCACTTACTCATTTTTCTTCTTCCCCCTTCGTTCCACTCTGGTGGGATGGCATAAAAGGTAAACATCAAAAGTTGAGGTAAGAACAATGTGCTGGAATGGGCTGCCTGGGGAAGTGGTGGAGTCGCGGTCCCTGGATGTGTTTAAGAAAAGATTGGATAATGTACTTTGTGACATGATTTACGTGATGAGATGGTATTGGATAATAGGTTGGTGGTAGGTTAGGTAATAGGTAACAGGTTGGACTCAATGATCTCTACGATCTTTTCCAACCTTGTTAATTCTCTGATTCTGTGAAACAGCGATGAGATAAGAAAACAAGCAGTAACAGCAACATCATATTTTTCTGATGTTTAAATAGAATTTTCTGTATATCAACCTGTATCCATTGCATCTTGTCCTTTTACTGGTCACCACTAAGACAAGTCTGACTCTATCCTCTCCCTTGTCTCCCATGAGGTTTTCACATACATGGATAAAATAACACTGATCCTTTTTTCTCTAGGCTGAAAAATTCCAGTTCTCTCAGCATCTTCTCATATGTCAAATGATCTAATCCTTTAATCATCTCTGTATCCATAAATTACTAGATGTTTGTTCCTTCTATTTTTTTAAAAGAGATCCATTTCTTCTTTACACCACACACTTTCAAAATGTATTTTAATTGACATTTCCCTTCCAGCACTGGAGAAGACTAAACATTTCCACTTTTAATTATTGCTTATTTTCCCTGATTTTCACCTCTAACCATAGATTTTCCTACTTGCCAAACCACCCAAGCAAGTTGGAAGCACTCCTGAAATGCCTGGCTGATTTTCCAGTGTTCAGAAGCCAAATTATTTTGTTTGGGGTATTTTTTTTTTTCAAACTAGTGAGCTAGTGAGCTTGGGAAGAGAAATTATTTTTATGCAGCAAACAATCTTCAAAGAAGATATAATTTTAGATGTAATTTTGATTTTTTTCTCCATTCGCAAGCTGCCTTTCCTCCCCAGACCAATTATTACAACATTTGCCACCAAAAAACTGGTATAATAAATACATAATACTTGCTGATCATTATATGGGTATAATTTTTGTAAGTTCCCGACAAAAACCCTTGCAAATAATTCTTTGAGATTTAAAGACATAGCCCCATTGAGCAACAGTCCATCAAGAGATACTTACAATACAAGAGATATGTTAAGCTGCCATAAGACCTTTGACAGTCTTTTGACCAAACCATGTGTAACCAAAGTTAAGGGAAAATTGTTAGTAGCTAAACAAAAATCAGTCTGATCCCACTTTCACAACCCCGGGGTGACTGACGAGCTTAATGCATAATGGAAAGGGACTTACTCTGTTCACTTTCACTTGTGACTTGATTTTAGCTGTTGTGCTTGCGATGAACATTTAGGATCAAGAAAATGATGACTACTTCCGACTGCTATCTACCCAAGGTTTTGAAGTCTATCTTTCCACACTATCAACGGAAAGGACTTGTCACAGCACTTCCCGTGTAAATCTACATTTAAGGAATTATTCCAGGGTGATCAATCTGCAAAACCAGCTATGTACATCAGCATTTGGAGATTAGCATCAATAGATTATATCCCAAATTCTTAAAGCTTCATTTTATAGTTAAATTCAACTTCACTTTGCAGTTACCTAATTTTTTTTCAACAGACATAAAAGTAATCTCATCCTATAAATCATAGATAAGTGAAGAAGAAAATGTTTCCTTGGTATACATGCAAACAGGCTAGTTCACAGGGACTTTAGTTAGCCTGTCTAGTATGAAGTTCATGTAGTAATGATGGAAACACTACAACATCTCTGGAATCTCTCTTTCAAGTGATTATTCCAGAGCCTTCTCTAATCAATAGTTCTCAGCATCACTGCAAATTACAAAGCACCTATTTTGCTGAGCCAAGTGTAAAACTGTAAGTGATTTTTATAGCTCAGATCAGAGTTGTAAATAGCTTTTTATAAATGGGAAAATGAAAAGCTCTGTTCTCATTTATTTATTTCTTTGTGATTAGATGCCTTTGACAGGGAAGGACTTGTAACTTCTTTGATTTTTTTTTGTTATCTTAATGGAGTTAAAGGCTTCTTCATCCAGAATGATACATAATCTTCATAATTTAGGATGCTTTCAGCATCTTTGGCTATCCTATCTTTGCCTATGTGCTGAAGCTGTGAAAAAGCTTAGCTGACTAGGCTTATTATGATGCCCTTGACTTTTGGGAAAAAAAATTCTACTAATTTATAGTATTGAAGAACAACAGAATTATTTCTATTTATTTGGCTTCTCCTGAGACAAGAAATAAAAGAACTGAAGTGCAGTCTTGTGAGAAAACCCTGCTGATTGTCTTACTAAATTTAGGACACAATAACAACTCTTATAAAACAGTTTTTACTGACAACTGAAGACTATTAGCTATCCACTCCTGATTCTGGTAATCTTTTTTTTTCTGTTTATTGTGTAAATTACGCTTTCCCCCCCCTTTTCTACAATAATCTTAGCCTTCAGTTCATCTCTTAAGTTGTTTTAGTCCTTGAGGCATTCAAGGGAGTCAGTACCTTACAAGAAGCAGAATAGGTTTTTTTAATCCTATTTAACTCTTTTTCTCTATGGAATTTTGTATTGGATTCTATGAGGCAGCAATTCAAAATAAAAATAAGCAAACTGTACCTAAAATATTTGCCCTTCTTTATTAATTTGTGACAGGTTGGTGACATTTCTTATATCCTAGAGTAGCTTTTAAAATGTTGTAAAAATATTTCATTAATTCTTCTGTAGCTGAAAGGATCTGTTTTCTCCCATTGTTCTCTCAGTTGGCTTAACAGATTTGACCAAGGAAAATTCCTCCCTTCGTTTCCCCTACATGTATATTCATCTCTTTTGGAGAAGATTTCTTTTGAATCAGTGTTTGTCAACTTCATATTAACCCAAATTTTGTCCTATGCATTCTGCTCTGAAATTGTTGAGTTTAAAGCAAGGGGAATATTTTTTCTGCTAGTTCTTACTAGCACATTTAAAAATATGGTGTGTATGTTTTAGAGAATTTCCAGGTGAAATTCACTAAATTTCAGGAATATTTGAGAAATTACAGGGAAACAATGTAATGACAGTGAATTTGCATGTAATGGTACAGCAGTAGAAATTGGGTATAATCTCATTTAACAATTTTGATCATTTTACAGGAAAAATATTTCGCAATTTGAAAGCATATTTTTGATTTCCACAAATTGATAGTCAGTGAATACTCCTGGAAGCTGGCATTAAATTGTAGGGGTTATTTTGGTTGGTTGGCTGTCTGGTTGGTTGGTGGTTTTTTGTTTGTTTGTTTGTTTGTTTTTTTTCTCCCAGAGATCCTATGGTAACAGTCAGCAAAACACAAAATATAAGAGAATGCATGCATGGTAAAGACTGCAGGCCTTTACCATTTGTCTATCATTTGAATCATAGGTGCTCTAACCTGGGTTAAAAATAATTTTTGTAGTGGCATATTAATGAATCTGTCTTGAATAATTATCTTAAAATGATGAGGATATAAGTTAAATTCTTTTCTACTGTTTTGGAGGAATCTTACAGTCAATTCAACTGTCAAATCAAGTCAAATGTCAGCATAATTGGTTGCAAAGTAGTCCTTAATAAGTCCTTACTAATCAGTATTTCAACTGTCAGTCTAATTTAGTGTGACTGCAATGTTCATAATTGCAAGAAGTTTTAGAGCTGCAGTTAACCACTGGAGAGGCAGGGGGGCCCACAAAATGCTTCGGTGAGCTGTCAAGAGATCAGAAACATTTTCAAATTTGAATGTGCTTTTAACCACTTTACTGTGTAAAAGGAGTATGTTAAATGTCATCTTTAAAGGCATCTCTGTGATAATAGCATGGACCCAACGAGATGTGAATAATACAATAATTTCCTGCCATTTTACTAAGTGATATGATAATAGCACTGTGCCATTACTTGGAATACTTCTTATTAAGTGCTTGCAGATTAAATATCAAATGACCTATTGTTCTACCTAAACAACTTATCCATCAATTTTCTGATATTTTCATCTAAAAGAAAAGAAAATTTTAAATGCTACTATATGGTTCCTATAGTAACAGTTTTGAATGGAACACAGCCAAAGTGCTGATAATGGGAGAAAACAAAACAAAACAAACATTGCTGAATTAACATAATAGGCAGCAAACTGCAGCAAGATTTGCTTGTGTGACCTTGGAATCCCTGACTGCGACTTGTCTCAGGGAAATTAAGTATAGCATTTAGCATAATCTTAAATAAGGTGATTAATTTTCAGGATTGTTTCCTCCTCCTCCTTTCTTCTGGTTTTATTTAATACTGTTTAACAATTCCATGGGATAGATGATTTCAGTAGAATATGGAGTTTTAATTCTTTGTATGCATTTCCACAACCCCTAGAACAGAAATGTTCAGTTAATTGTTGTCACACTTTAGTAAGAATTGCTATTGTTTTTTGCCAAATCCCACTGGCTATTTCAGAAATTCCATTTAGCACATCTCCTTCAGGGTTAGGGAGGCCTCCTAGTTCCCGGGCACCTGGGAGAATGCTGCAAGTAAAGTACTCCCCAGGGCAAGATACAGAGGATTCAGATGACCAAATCTAGACCTATGCAATCTCTGGCATCTTTAGATTCTGGAAAATAGCTCACAACACTTTTAGGGTATAATTAATCTATATTATTTTTGAAGATACAGTGGATAGTTCATTAAAAGTACATGTTTTTCTCATCAACCACAAGCTAGGTGAGATGAGTTCTACCTACCTGTAATCTTTGTGATGCCTAGACAATATTTTGATTGCTATTAAGAAGTTAGTCCAATGTAATGAAGCATCTGATTTGCTTCCAGCATTCATACATACACATTATATGTTGAAAGTACATTTTAAATTTCATGGAATTTCTGAAAAAAAGGCAACAGTAGGAGATAGACATGAAAAATTAAATTCTGAAGAGAAACATTCAACTGTAGTATACCCAGAATCATATTGTGGCTGCAGGACTGACACAAGGCCGAAGCTGCAGCCTATGAAGGTGGAAGATATTTTCAACACTTTGTCCCTATAATTTAAAAATTTTAAATCAACTTTAAAAATAGATTTCGACCCTTGAAAGTGTAGTTACAATAACTGTGCGTATTTCAGACACATAATGGTCACAAGTCAAAAATAGTTCAAATAGTTCAAATTATCCATTCCTAGCTTTCAGAAAGACTAAATGGAGAACTCTGACTTGGCTTCTAGTTTCAAGAAAGTAAAATTTATAGCCTCCTTACCTGTAATATTTTTTTTTGCATTTTTTTATTAATAGATAAGCAAAATCCCATGAATTTTTGCTATGTCATAGGCTGCAAATGGGAGTCATAGCAATGTGAATCAAGCTGTGGATGAGCTGTGATGACAGTGTCAAAAGTGGAAGAACTTTGTCTTCATAATCTTTTTCAGCCTCTGTGGCATTGTTGGTAATTTTGGAGTGAGAGGGTTGACACCCGTGGTTGGTAGAAGCAAGAGCAGAATCTATCTCATCTCTTACTTTTAAAATGTCTTAAACTTTAAAAATACCTAGAAATGTTTGTTTTAAACTCTAAATTCTGTTTAGGCCTCCTAACTTCTCTTGAATAGCCTGAAAAGCTAAAGTTTAGTAATTAATATAGCTAAGATAATATTTCACAATTAGTAATGTTTGGGGCATCCTTTGATGCTTTCCAGCAGTAGGACATGTTCCTGTTTAACAGCTGTCAGAGTGACTCTAGCATATATGGAAAATAGAAATAATTATAGTGCATTACAGAGCTCTCTTTGCTCCAAGAAAAAAAATCTCTCAGATTGTCCAATATACTTACCTCTATTTAAAAAAAATTACTTTCTGTACTCTACTTGAAAGACTTGACTGCTTCTTTTAGATGGTATGGAAAGACTTATTTTAACTTTTAAAGCCAAATACAAATGATAGTTTAGAAATTTGAATGAGAATTAATTTTTGGTACCAGATAGCGTAAAGCTGTCAGATTTAATTTTTTTTTTTTTTTTTTTTTTAGTAAATGTTTCTCTTCACTAGTGTTATTGTGTGAAGCAATGTCTTCCTGGTTGCTAGTATATCTATCTAGACATTACTGCACAGTGTGGAAGTGTGGTGGAGGCCTGTCCATGCAAAAAACAGCTGGCAGCTGAGGAATTTTTTCTTCGAATGCTGCTTTGATGTGTTGTAGCAATTCAGCCAAAGACACCTACTTTCTATGATTCTCCATTTTGGAGATGAACATGCAGTATACAATTTCCAGCTGTGAACCTGAGATCTAAGATGGGAAAAGAGGAAAAGGGAACAAGATGGGAAACTGTTTTAAAATAGGCCTTCTTTAGGTGTATCTATACAAAAAGTCAAGAAAACCTTCCTCCTGAGAGTTTGTTACTTTCCTCATGAACTTCTTATATAGTTTCAGATTTACTAAGCATGTTACTATTTTGCTTTAAATGGTAAAGATGTGCAGCCTCACCTCAAATACTGTGCAATTTTGGATGACATAATTTTAAGCCATTGGAGAATGCCCAAAGGAGGGCAACAAAGATGGTGAAGGGCCTGAAGGGAAAGCCGTACCAGGAGCATCTGAAGTCACTTGACTTGTTCAACCTGAGGAGACGGAGGATAGACCTCATTGCAATCTACAACTTCCTCAGGAGGCCAAATTAAGGGGCAAGCACTGATCTCTCTGTGGTGACCAGTGACAAAACCTGAGGGAATGGCATGAAGCTGGATAAGGGGAGGTTTCATTTGTGTATTAGGAAAAAGATCTCCACCCAGAGGATAGCTGGGCCCTGGAACAGGCTCCTCAGAGAAGTGGCCACAGAACCAAGCGTGCCAGAGTTCGAGAAGCATTTGAACAATGCTTTCAGGCACATAGCGTGATTCTCGGACCAGGAGCTGGACTTCAATGATTCTAGTGAGTCCTTTCCAACTCAGGTATTGTGGTTTAAAATGAATTGGAAGTTTAACTCCAAATAGCTTTTTCCCTTTGTCTTCACCCTCATGGGTGAGAGAAGGACAAAGGCAGAGATTATGGGTTGAGATGAAAAAAAACCCCAACCCAGAAATAAGGAAAACAAACAGAAACAGCAACAATGCTTATAACAACAGTGTAAAAAAGAGGATGATTGCATGCAAAAATATTCATTGAGTGTAAGTCAATGTGACTGTGCCACAACCTGAGCCACATGGCTCTCAGGACAAAGAAGAAAATGGTGGACTAAAGTGTCTGTGCTTGTGCCTTTCTGCCAAGCCAACGAAAGAGATGATGAAAACCAGTGACAGACAAGCTCTTCTGAAGGACTGGAGCTCCACTGGCCTCTTACTTCCTTGGAAGAAAGGAACAAAATGGAGCCCAAGGTATCCTCTTTTTCTTCCACTAGAAGCCATGCCCCCTTTCTTCACGGAAATGAGTATCTCTTACTTCTGCCCCTCGGCAATGGTGAGGGTAATATAGAATAAAACTCTGGACCTGCCCACACAGCTCCAGACTCAGCCCCACTCCCTTCCTTGGCTGAAAACTAAGAAATCAGGATATTCTATGATTCTCTGACTCACTGGAAAATTTGGAGACAAGAGTTTCTTAATATTCTTGAAACACAATATTTGGCTCAATTATAGTTTATGAATGTTGTTCAAGTGAAAGTTTCATCTGTCATATCTCATAGGTAGATATTGTCCATCATAATCCTCTTTTACTGCAGAGGTGATATCTCTACTGTAGATACATGTTTCTTGCCATGTCTTAGTGATTTGAATAGCTATAATTATGCAAAGCTTTATATGGTCAGAATATGGAGGAATTGTTTTTTCTAAAATCAAAATAATATGTCACAGGAAGCAGATAAGCAAAACTCCAGTCCTCGGTGGTGATTTATGTAAGTGAATGTCTGTATTTGAAGTAAACCTTACTGAAGATAAGAATATTTTTATGGTCAGAATACAGCCCACATAATCTCAGTGTGAGATTTTTAGCTATATAAAATATCAGTGTTGTAGAAACTTGAGCCTCTTAAATTAGCACTGTGTAATATTTATATAAGTTTTTTACATGTAAGCCATAATTTTGTTTCATGCATTTTTATTGATTTTGTACCACTGTTAGTAACTTGTTTCTGCAGACAAAACCAGTCAATTATATAATTAAGAGTAGTTCCAGAGTGCAGCTCTCAGGGTATATGAGCTTTCCAGTAACTGTAATTTACAAGTACTTTCACTTCCATACAAGGTTTTTCAGGCATTTCTATTATGCTACCTTGAAGATAGCAAGGATAACACAGTGAGTTACTGACTGTTTAAATGGCCATCAGATGAAGCAAGGCATAATCAGGCTGTATTAGGGTTAGGTTTGTTCATCCTCAATGCTATGCACTCCACTGCTAGAAAACCCACCAGTAAAAAGATCAGGGTAAGGCAATAGGCCCCTTTTAAGCAACTAGATTTAAAACCATAAGGTTTCCCTCCTCAACACAGAGCCATAGCAATGCTCCAGCCCTGGCATCCTGCATGAAGCTTTCTGCTGATGGCATGGCTCCACCAGCTGGGGCTGTGGCATGGAACTGAGACCCCCAGCACATAACATGGCGCTGCAGGAATGAGTAAGCCATATGCCCATTGCTGGGGGATGTGAGGAAGAGAGTTGTCATGTGTATTTTGAGGTAGAAATGTGAGATTTGACCAGTGACAGGGCATAGCTTCAGAAGTTTTGCCCTCACTGCAGGGATTGTTCTGGACTCAGGTCTTAAAAAACTTGCTGCTTGTTTTGATCAAAGGAGTGGTCGGATCATGGGATAGCTCAGTTTGGATGGGACCTCAGGAGGAGTCAATTTGATCTTACACCCACATGATTCAGGGTCTTATCTGGCTAGGTCTTGAAAATTTCCAAGGATGGAGAGAGACTGCATAGCCTCTGTGGGCAATTTCTTCTGAGGCTAAATAATCCTCATGCAGGAAAAATATCCTATCTGAGCCTCTCTTGTTTCATTTTATGCACACCGTGTCTCATCTGCCCGCTATATTCCACTGTGAATATCCTGATCCGTCTACCTACAAAATCCCTGTGTGTGCTGAGGGGCTTTCCTCCACTCACAACTATCTGCTTCAGGCTGAAAAAGCCCATCTCCTTGCTATAGTGGCAGCCATAAGCTGAACCTGATCCAGTCTATTGATCTGCTGCCTTGTATTGGGCAACCAAAGTTAAGCACAGGGCTCTAGAAGTGATCTAAGGAATGCTGAGTAGAAGGGAATAATCCCTTCCTTTGATGTATCGTATCTACTCCTGCTGATGCAGCCCAGGAAATTGGTGGCCCTTTCTGCTGCCAGAGCACTGCTGGCTCATGCTCAGCATGCTGTCTACAAGAGTAATTTAAACGCCACAGAAATGTAGGCTGGATCTCTATATTTAGCCAAATAAATTATTTTTAGCTCTCTCTCTTACAAATGTGGTCTTGTAAATATGAGTTAGAGACAAATGATGTCTGGAAGCTGAACAGAGGAAACATTAATTTTTGCCTCCAAAGCTTGGCTAGTGTCCTTTATATATCTATTTAAGTGTCTTCCTTTGAGAATGAAGTTATATGTCACCCAGTTACCTCTATGTTAATTCACTTAGGGGTTTATGTTACCCAGCCAGCACTCTTACACTGTCTTTGTGACAATTTCATGTACCAGTTGCAAGAAGCCCTTGAAGAAAAGCTGGTAGAAACCAGTAACTCTCAGATCACCGCAAAATCCTCAGAGCAGGTCTGCTGTTTGTAAGCTCAATCTCTATCCAGCCAGAGAAACATCAGCTGTCATGGCAGTGCCTTGCATCATCTTAGATTTATTAAGACTTCTTATGTAGCTAATATTTTATTTCTCATCATAATTGGAAATGACAGGAGCATTTTCATTATGTGTGTTATTTTTGCAAATGCTATATGTGACTTCTATGGTTTTCCTGTATTTTGTTGTTTCATGCGTCCTCTGGGAAAATTAACCACATGATAGTAAAGAGTGCTAGAATATATGCCAACAAAAATGAGTATTTTGGAGATGATTCTTTTTCTTTTTCTGAAAGACATGGGTTGTTTATTACAAGATTTTAGGACTTCAAACTTAAAATCAATATTAATTCCCCACTGAAAACTAGAAGCATCCATTTTGTAAGAGTCTAATTTGCCATATTTGACACAACTGCTTGTTTAATGAGAAATCATCATTAATACCAATAAGGTATGTTCAAAAATCATGTCTTGAATGATCATATTTCAGAGAACACTTATTTGTCATATTCCATGGTTTGGACACAATTAAAACTTTCCTTTTTTTGTTTTAATGCAATTGTGAAGTGAATTTAAGATGCATCAACAAACAATAAATAAATCTTGTAGCTTCATGGAAGTGATTACACTGCAACTTATCAGAGAATATAAGTTCCAGAAAATACTTTTTGCACACTTATGAAACCTCTTATTTCTTAAATTGATGTTATGTGCAATCAGCTTTTTTTTTGGCTCTTCAGGAGAAGAGGAGAGTTTCTGATTGTTTGGGATTATTTTTTTAGGACTTGCAATACAAATTACAAAATCAACAAATGTCTGCCTTTTAATTTATCTCTTTTTTGTAGTGGAGACCAGGAAAGCAAAACAACCTTTTTTATTCTTAGCTAATATATGTGTTTCCAAACTGCTATGAAATTCATTGTTCTGATGCCTTCAAATTTAAATGAAATAATTCTTTTTATGTACCAGAAATTCCTACATAGTTATCTATATGTAAAGTAACTATAATAATTTAAAACAATCACTTTTTGATCTCATACTTAATACAAAGGTAGAATACCCTTTATTAGGTATGAAGTGTGTGACTCATAGTGCCAAATATCAAATCAAAATACCTGGAGTAACATATTAGTGTTTACTGAATTTTAATAAGGTCACAGATCTAATCTAATAGAAACAAATTTCTTAATGCATACCTGTATCCTCCTTTTAGAATCCATATCAACATTTAAATAGTTTTTAATAAAAACACATTTAGCAATTTTTTTTCCCAGGTATAATCATGGAAGTCTTTTGTTCCGTTACAGATAAGGAACTCTGAATTAAGATGAGCTTTTACCCTTCATGCATTTTGTTGAACTTGCAGCTTTTTCTTTGGCTAATAGAATATGCTGAACTATTATTTTTCAAATCCTATCATAACACTGAAAAGTACCACTTACCATGCTATTTTGCACTTCTTAGTCTTCCCAGTGTCAGTGGACCTTCACTGAGCAGTACAGTTTTTAAATAGAAACAATCAAGTTAGAACAGCTTTCAAATGGAAATCCTAAATGATGGATTGCTACTAGCGGGGAGTCTATGCAAACATCTTTTAAGCTTGTATTAATGGCCTCATTCCAGTATCTTGTATGGTTCTAATTACATGACATGTAAAGAGAGTGCATATTAGGAAAATTCTCTTGTATGAATAAAGTATACTGTGAAGAAAATCAGTCATACTACTGGAATAGGAAATAAACTGATTTTAGTTGGTTCTTCACATTCAAGAATAGCTTTATGCTCCCTATACAGGGACATGAAAAGTGTCATGCTTTTTCAGGTTTACAATCTGATATGCTTATTCTCAGTATATATGAAATACCATTTTAAAAAAGTGTCTGATATATCCTGCTGGAAGGAATGACTGTTGTGTATTTTCGGTGAGATGGAGCAGGCCATATAAAACTAAAGAAGGCCAAAATCTAGTGTGAAGAACAGACTCCAAATACCTGCTGAATCCTTGGTATTCTGGAGCTGCATATTTTTGTCAAGGGACTATTTCTTTGCAAACTTCTGAAATGGTTTTGTAGTTGGTAAGATGGATCATTTGTTTTGGTTTTTACTTTTTTTTTTTTTTCTAAGTAGAAGAAGAAAAAAATCGATACTGTAATCAATCAGAAAGGCGCTGACTGATTCCTCTGGCAGTCCCCAGCAAAAGCAGTTGATGAGGTCAGATAAGGACATGACAGACTGTCAGTGCTGGATAAAACACTTCTCCTGGGTGGATTAATACAATATTTGTAGCTGCAAGGCGAGACTGCCATTTCTGAGTGGTTCTTGAAGGGGTTGCAAGAAGGGTCAAATAAAAGTTGTTTCAATCGGCCCTGTAGTCAAATTATGAGTCAGTTAGGTGACCTTAAGTCAGTCAAGATAGAAAAACCCCAAACCAAATAAACAAAAAAGCAAATCTAAGTGTGAAATTCTATTTCCCTTGAATTTTGTCATGCCCTTTTTTTACTTCTGGTAGTCTGTTTTTTAAGTGCAGTGTCCATTTGCTAGTTATGAAATGTATGTTTGGTCTGTGTCAATCACATCAACTGTAGGCTCCTTGCTTTCCCTACAGGCTGCCTAGGATGCTATGAAATGTAATGATTATATATTAAGTAGTAAAGATGTCTTTACTATCCTCTGCCTTTGGTAACTTGCATTCTTCCAAATTATGAGGATGATAAAAGGACAGGATCCTCTCCTCCATGTTATGACTGGATCTACTCATAAGTTGTCAAACCCTCTCACAGGAAAAAACTGTCCTTTAAGGACCATTATAAATGCAAGAAAGCTTTTATAAAACTCTATCTAGACTGCTACAGCTTGCATTACAGCTGACCTTTATTTATTACACTGTGACAAGCCAAAGCCCTGGAGTCGTGTATGCTCTGTGGAGTCAAAAGGCTCCTGATGGTCCAGATGAGCTGGCATTAGGACAGGGAGGTATCCCAGAGCTGTTATCATTCAGATCTGTGGTCATTACCCTCTTGCCCCTTGTTCAGTGAAACCACTGCACTTAAGAGCCTTCTAGGTCACCGGCATCAGGGGATTAGCTGGTAGGATATGGTTTAATCTTCAGCTATCTTGCTTGGTGAAACAAGATGTAGAAGTACATCCTCTCACTCTAAGAACAGGTGTTGCAGTCCTGGTTGTGTGTAAATGGTAAGCCCTTCTACTTCTTCCTCATTGATGAGATTGAAATATGTGCTGAGGGCTTCACAGAAGAGCAGTGAGTTTAGCACTTATGTTTCTGAAACACCGTATTTATGGAGACTGAGGAACTGGAGTATTGATTGCACTGAGTTTTTTCCTGAGAAAGAACCTGTATAAAATATCTACACTATGCTATTAGACTGTCTCCCACAAATGTTTGCCCATGAAACACCATTCTGAGATGATTTCAATTTACGCTTATAAATAAGGATCAAAAAGGAATGAAAAAATAAAGTATGCAAAACTGTAATTTAGTGTTCTGCATTTCCTTCTACCCGTATAAAAAGACCTGAGGAAATTAGATTTTTAGGCATCTGAAATTTGTTGGTATGAAAACCCTTGCTGGTGCCCAAGGTGGGGATTTCTGTCTTCTATCAGGGACATCCAAAAATGTGAAAGCAAGTCATTAAGCTTCTTTCACAGTTGATGAAATAAACACCTAAAGAGAGTCATCTGTCTTATATTACAATATCTTATCCTAAATTAAGTCAAATGAATCACCCTCTGGACGTGACTGTTTTACTGATTAATGTAGTGAGTTAAATCTCACTTTTGAGTCTGACTATACCTAAAAATCTCTGTGTAAGTAATTGTAGCTAAACATCCTATACCTCCATTTCTTAAGAACTCCCCAGGTATCATAGTTACTGTGTACTTGTGTTTGTATCTGTCAGCTTGATCTAGACAGCCAAGTTCCACTCATGAGAAATAAAGGAACACTGCACCTAAATCTTATGATGCTTCACATAAGGACCACTATTGCTAAGAGGATATGCCTGTCTCAGTTTCTGTAGAAAATCGTACTGGCTTCAAGTGCCTTATTTCTAAGTATGTCTACTCCAAAGCTGGTCATATCTCAGATTTTTCTTTTGAAAACATTTAGATAAGAGCGAATTGCAAAGATCACCATGGTTTGTATGGGAAGTACACTCACAATCCAAAGTATGTGATACCTCATGACTCATCACATCCTGAAACTATTCTTTTCCCTTGCCTGTCATTCAGAGGTTCAAACCAGATCATTCCTCCAGAGGTCAGTGATGTTCAGAATGTTTTGTTTTTGTTTTTTCCAGTTGTGAGCTGAATTTAAATACAACATCAAAGATCCTACACAGCACTTGGGGGTTAAAATTCTGAACTAAGTATAGGGAGGAAGCATGCCCCTTGTCAGCTAGAAAGAGAAGTAGTTTCTAATATGTGACAAATTACTTGAGCTGATCTAAGAAGCCCAGCAATGAGAAAGGGCTTGTTACAATAAGAGAATCTGATTAGAAATCAGGAGAGTGTTTTCTGCCTGTCCCTCTTATAATAATTTTGCTGCTGTCAGCCTTTCCTTCAAGAACTGAGCTCTGAGCTGCCCTAGAGAAAAGGGTTATGCCAATACTAATGAGGAGGGTAGGAATGTCTGGGACTAACTAGGGAATAATTCCTTTTTGTTTGTTAGCTTGTGAAATAATGGCAATAAAGATAATGCTAATGAGCTACAAATCTTCCAAGCATTAGTCCTATTTGACCTTGGCTAATGAAGAGCAGACAAATCCTCTTGAAAACTGAGAAATGGGGATTGCTGTGAGATAATGACCACCCCAGTTAGGTGGCCTGAGTGTTCACACATGGGAACACAAATAAAATGTGTGAGACAGACTGGGTAGGAAATCTAAACATATTTTTTTAAGGTTAGTTATATCTCATGTAAAATCGGGGACAAAAACCAAAAAGCACTAAGACCGACCCAGCTGCACATATTATGCTAGGATGTGCACAACAGGCCCTCAGTGTGGCCTGTCAGCCAGTACCCCACCCACTGCCTAATCTCTTGGCCAAACAGAGGCAGACAGAGATGTAACACATCAGTTTCTCCAGGAGGAGGTTGTGGGAAAGCATATTGAAAACCTTGGAGAAATCCAGGTAGATGTTAACCAACACTTGCCCCACATCAACTGACACAAGTTACTTTGTCATAGAACACGATCAGGTTTTCCAAGTGTGCTTTGCCTGTGATGGATCTCCACTGGCTTTCGGCAATCATGTAGCTTCATTTTACTTGCGACATTCCCCAGAAGGTCATTAATTCCATAGCTTTCCCGGGGACTGAAGTAAAACTGATGGGTGAATAATTTCCTGGATCCTCCTTTAAGCCCTGCTTATAGAGTAGGGTGACATTAGCCTTCTTTCAGTTTTCTGGTGTATCCCTTGATCTCCCAAACATCTAAAAGATTGTGGAGACCCCTCACAATAACATCAGCTAGCTCTCTCAACACCTTCAGGAGGATAACGTCAGATCACACCAGTTTTTAGTGGTCAAGTTCCTGCAATAGTTCATACATCAACTTCCTTCACTGACAATGGGCCTATGTTTTCAAAGATGTAAGACTGCATTTTTAATCACTGGGGTAAGACTGGCACTGCCAGCAGACACATCAGCTTTTTGGAAGAATATCCTAGTGATAGCAGTTATGCTTTTGACTGTCTTTTTTTTACTTCCTTCTCATGAGCATATTCCAGTCAGAATGATATCTGGGCTCAGTTTATTGTAGTTCAAGGGAGTGTGGAGAAAAAAAGAAGGTCAGTTCAAAACTTAAATTATTACACTTTATTCTTTGACATAAGGTAGCAGAATGGTGTCTGGCCAGAAGTATGTCAGTATTTTGATACCTTGGGCATGCCTATTTTTTTCTCTTTATTATATCTGTCTTTATGGCAAGGTAGAGAAATAATGTTGGAGTCATGCAAGTGATGTTACACTTCTAATGATTCTTACAATCAGATAATACTCTTCTGATCAGATATGCCGGCTTCATGATTGCTTTTTCTATTGCAGTCACAGAGAGCCATCAGAAGCACAAAAAATGCATTTTTCTATCTTGAGATTTTTGGACTATCTTGCTTTTATTATTTTGGTTAGGGGTAGGTTGAAGGAGACATCAGGGAGCTCCTATGCTCCAGGATGCTTACATGGGATGCAGAAACCACACCATATAAGTAACCTATATAATGTTATGTCCCTAAAGTGTTTTGGAGATTGCTCTCAATAGTTTCAGTTTAGCTTCTTACTCATGAGTGAATGAGCATTTTTGAATGCTTGCTTGTTATAAAGTCAGGCCAAAAAATTCATTGGCAAATCATTTTTGTTTTCAGTGCAGAAATACTTTATAGTAGGAAGAGGCATGATAATCCCTTGCCATGTGACCTAAAGCTAAATTTCCTGATTAAGCCTGACACAAATGTTTGTCATTGAAGTAAGTGAGAGATGGGAGCGGCAAAGTGAATTCACCAAGTTTCCCTAAACTTTGTGGGTTTTACTGTAAACACAGATAGTTTTAGCATATACGTTTAGGATTTTCTCCAGCAGCTGTTAAAACACCTTTATATTGAGGAACTGCAGGTTTAAACCCATGGAGGAAACTATAGCCACTGTAAACTTAAATAAGTTTTGTTTCATTTTTTTTCCTTAATGTCCTTACTATGGCTAATTCTCTCTTACTGTGAGGACTTGCTATACCACCATTTAATAACATGAATTTGTGCAGCAAGGAAGACAGAAATGCCCATTGACTTAAAACTGTATATTGGAATAGAGATTTCAAGACGCCCTTCTATCCTGTATTTCCATTTGTAATTTTAGCCTTTGCTATTTCATTATGCATGTTTGTTATCACTGATGAATTTCACAAAAGCATATGCTACAAAAGGATTTTAATCTCTTGTATACGGATCGTCTCATATCTTAGTGTTAAAAAGCAGAATTAGGGAAGTGAAGAGTATCTTCCAATTATTGCTTAATCATGACACAATTTGAAGAACTGAATCTTTTGAGAGGAAATATTTTAAATTAATGTGACACTTGAAAATTGCTTTAAGTTACTTCCTGAATTTTGATGTATGAAATTCTTCTTGAGGCACAACAGATGAAAAGAAATATTACAATAAAAAAGTCAAGGAGCTTATTGTTTCATTAAATATTTACCAGCCATTCAAACTTTAGTGGATTTACTCTGCAACTGAACATGAGACCTTAGGGTTTATATCTGTAAATCTTTGGTCTAGTGCCTACCAAAATTGATTAAACCCAAGGCAAGCCTCCATCATAGTTGTAAAGTATTTAATAGATGAATTTAGAGTGCAAATATTTTCCTGTATCTTTTAATGGTTGAAATAATAAAACTATATATTTTAGATAAAAAATAATAACCAAATGATCGAGTTCAACAGAAATTATGCACAGACTGTATCTGCATGATAAAAGAAATGTGATAAGCACATGTATGCAATCTGTCACTGGCTCTTCAGGGTTGCCCACTCCTGCTTGGAAGAGGAAGAAGAAAGAACACAGGGAAGGAAAGAACTGCTTTTGCCCAGGCATAACTTTTCAGATGGGGCTATGCTGAACTAGTCAGATGACGTATTACTCTATAAGCAGATGGAGGATCTCTCAAATTCGTCGGCCCTTATTCTCACAGGAGACTTCAATCTTCCAGATATTTGCTGGGAATTCAATACAGCAGAGAGGAGGCAGTCCAGAAGGTTCTTGGAATGTATTGAAGATTGCTTCCTGTCACAGCTAGTTAGTGAACCTACCAGAGGCAAGGCTGTTCTTGACTTGCTGTTCACTAACAGGGAAGGGCTTGTTGAGAATGTGGTGGTTGGAGGCTGCCTGGGATCCAGTGATCACGAAATAGTAGAGTTCTCTATAAATAGTGAAACAAGGAGAAGATTCAACAAAATCTCTATGCTGGACTTCCGGAGACCGGACCTTGGCTTGTTTAAAGAATTAACT
>VXBA01004776.1:67223-109289 GCA_013399895.1 Serilophus lunatus | reverse complement strand
CAAGGTTAACCCATTACAGTCATATATTAACCAAAATGCTCTGCTTAATTAGGAGTTGACCGCCATATGCTTGGCACCTTAGCACTGCAGGACAATTGTGAAGCTTGGTTAAATGAAAATTAGTACCAGTTGCATGTGATTTGCTCTCATCTCATGTTAATCAGCAATAAAACATACTATGGAGAAAAAAAAAATTTCCTTCCTAAAAGGTAAGCAGATGGGAGTCCTGAGGCATGTCCAATTTATATTACACTTGCATTACTATCAAAGTCTTAAATGTGCAATGACTAATGCAGTTAAAATATTGTCATTATTTGAGTCACCTAATGGCAATGCATCAGAAATCTCTGGGTGCAAAACTTGGTCATTTTTAGAAAGCATCAAAATGCTTCAAGAGCTTGCTGTCACCAGCATCTTATCTTGATCTGATAATACATTAAGCAGTATGATCCACCTCCAACACACATGTAAAAAACCAGCCCTCTGTTTTCACACACACACAGAGCATCCCATATTTAATAAGCCTGTGGTACTTTTTAAACTCGGACTCTAGGGCACAGTTCTACTACAATATAGATGTCATAACTTTTGTTGTCCCTAAATTATTATTTTCCACTTACAAGCCTTAAGATGGGTTTTGAACTTGATTCATGGTAAGACGCCATGTTATCAATAAATGGGAGAGCAAACTACATCTGACAACACACCTAAACACAACGGGTGTTGTTCAGGCAAAAATCACAGTTATACCTATACGTATATGTATTTAGGTACACCAATATACCTAAATTTGTAAGGGGTTGTGCTAGAGACTAACGGTTCGATCCTTAGCAATATTCTAAAACTGAGATTCTTTCACAGAAGCAGTGTTTTCAAATTCTTTAGGACATACATCCAGGTGCCCAGAATTGGATTTACCATGTATGTTCCAGGTACCCTTTTGAAGTAGGATGCTGAGAATGCTTCCTTAAGCATCATTGATAAAAAAATCAACCAATACTGCACACTTGAATATTCATAAAGCTTTAAAATTCCAATCACTAATGTTTCCTTAAAATGTTATCTGTCTGGCAATTTTAAAAAGACTTCTTTTACTAATTTATTAAAAGAAAGGAGTGTAGAGTACAATTATACGACTACTTCTCTCTGTGGAGGAAGCAGCAACCCCACCCCTCCCATCTGTCTACCTCCATTACATGAGAAGCTTTGAACAAACTGGAAAAGTAGCATCTAGTAGCATTCTAGTATCTAGAATTCAGAGGAACACAAGACTTAAAATTAGCACTTTTAAAGGCCATCTTTTGCAGATATGGAAATACTCAGGGAAGAGGCCAAATCTGCATAACGCAGTCCATCAGGAGTAATCAATAAGCACCAATGTATTCACAAGTTGACCTGCTTATACACCTACGCCTATTTTTTTGATGTAAATATCTACAACACAAACAAAACAAAAAGCCTCGCAACTGCAAACATTTCAAGGTTCAAGACAGTAATGAGAAATAGCTTGGGTAAAATAGATTAACCACTCCTAAAAATTAGCATTCAAAAGTCAAAAAAGGAAAAGAAAAAAAAAAGGAGGAAATAAGAGAAGGCAAAATAATAATAGATTTGAAACAGCAGACAGAACAGTAGCAACAAGATACATAAATTGGGCTGCATGAATAGGCAGCAATATATCAATTGAGAAGCTAACCTTGGGCTTTCCCCTTTGTCTCTACCTACCTATAGCCAGCAACTGGTTCCACAGCTAGGTCAGTAGACCTGCAGTTTTTCAGTGTATCAATATTTTACATCTCTTCCACTCTGTATATATGTGTAAAGTCAGTCAGTCCTCAGCTAAACACTGTTTGCATGATAAAGCAGGTGGAAGGGTGAATTTCTGGAGAAGTGGAAAGTAGGAAGAGAGTCACAATTATTGATGATAAATGCATATGCTCAAGAAAATGCCATATAGTAGTTTTAAAAGCTCTTTTCTTTCCCTTTGAGGTGGAAGGTAGACAAACAGATGTATAATCTGGGCAGCTTTCCAGATTCATCTTAAAAATTGATTTTGTGGGTTTTATGATAAGAATGGTCATTCTGCCCAGCTTTGAGCATCTGCTGGTACTCGATAAGTCATCTGGAGAACACAACATCTTGACAGCTACCTCTTTTAATCAAAACAGGTGATGTTTGCAGACACCTTGGAAAACCTTAGCAAGCCGTTTTATTTATTTTGCTATTTATGCATGGCTGAAGATACAGCTGATATTTGTTCCCCTTGCCCAAGTTCCGAATAAATTTATTTGGCCTAGATACACACAATGATGTTTCCAGCTAATGTGTCACTTGAAATAAATTTTCATTAGTGCAATTCTCACCCAGAAAACTGTTGGTTCAAGCTGCATGCACAATATACTATTTTCTCTTTCACAGAGTAATAGATGAGAACATTGGAAAGGTTTCATTTAATCCCTAAACTATTAGCTAACTTTGCTGCTCATATTCTCATATCTTCCCCTGTCAGCTAATAGCAAAACTAATTGGTCTCTCCATAGGCATGTGCCAGGACTCAGGGTGGCAGGGATATCAAGTTAAGGTGACATTCTTACAGTTCTCAAAACTACTCTGCATCTGGATTAAAATTTCATTGTTCATGAACTACACAGTTCATGAAATACACTTCTGTAATAATTCTATCTTAATGTAATGAGGTGGTAGATTCAGCTAAAAATCTTTTACTAGGAGAGTCTTATGTTGGAACGCTGACTCTATAGTATCTGGATGCTCTACAGCACAATGCTGACTCCATAAAAAGCTTTGATATAAATAAGACAAATGATTTCCTGATGCCTTACAATTCCATAACCACCTCGACAGTGGAGCCAAGCAGCTTTGTCATTGAGCTTAATAGGCTCTCCCGTTATGAAGCTCACATCTGGGCACATTCTGTCTGGAAAAGGACAAAAATTTCCTTCCTGTTTCCTATCCATGGACCAGAATTTCTTGTGGCACAACTCTGGGGTGATAGTGACTCAGAAAAAATTAAAAGTAACCTAAAAGATTAATAATTGTTAGCAACAGCAATAAAAATTGCAGCATATAAATGGATACTCAGGGAAGTGAAAGGGAGCAACAGTGTTTCTAGTGTTTGCTGAAAATAACTTGTTCAGTAAAGGAGAAAACAATAGAAAATCTTTGCTACTTTCAATCTACTAAGACCTTTGCCATTGACCTTGAAAATGACAAGGTTTGATTTATTTCTTCTATGGTGAAAAAACTTAGAGCAATGCATCTGCTTTGAAAGCAAGTCTCCAGATACACATAGATGGTAAGTCTTTGTAGGATCTAAACCTTGATAAATGACTAATATAAAGGGGGCCAAGAAAGGTAGGGAAATTCAACATGCTCCTTGTCATACAATGGTTTTTACTATGATTGGTGACTGGTATTTATCTAGAGTAGCATCAGAGACCCTATTTTGGCAAGTTATTTTTTCCTCTAGAAGTACAGTTTGCTTTTAGCATTTTTTCTTTCATGTTTCCTACTCTTCAAAAGCTAACCAAAAAAGGGGAATTATATCAAGTCAGAGGAATCATCTAAATGCTGGGTCATTCTAAGAAAACATCTTGGTATTAGTGGACTGAAGTAAATGAAATGCCACAAAACTATTTAAGTAATCAGAGCATCTGATACATGGGGACAGAGTGAGGGAGCTGGAATTGATTAACCTAGAGGAGAAGGCTCATGGGGGATCTTACCAGTGTGCATAAATACCAATATAAATACTACTCACTCACGGTGTGTAGTAAAAAAAATGAAGCTAGACTCTGCTTTTTGGTCTTCTTTTGGCCTGAAACCCTGAAAAACTTCCAAGAAATTACATTTAAATGTAAGGAACATTTTGATATACTGTAAGCATTATTAAACAATAGAACCTATTTCCTAAAAGGTTGTGGAGTCTCCATCCTTTCAGATATGCAAAACCAAACTGGACACAATCTTGAGCAACCTGGCTTTGAACATCTGAAGTGCACTAGAGGACCTCATGGGCCCTTTCAACCTGTTATTCTATGGTTACTGAATCTGTGTAATAATGCACTCTCTGAAGCAACTTAGATGAAAAGTTCTTATACGATCTACTCAAAATGGCCCAAACTCCATATAAGAAGAGAAAAATATTGTACAGAACACTTCTGATATTCTATTGGTAGCTTTGATCAGGTTGAAATTTGAGTGCATTAATTCCTCTAGCTACTACAGTGGTGAGTGCTCCAGAAATAAATATGACATTTACCCCTACTTAAACTCCTTGCAGCACAGCATTAAAATAGTCCAAATCCCAGCCCAAGAGATTGTATAAGAACTAAAACTGTGAAGAATAACACCAGTTGTACAGCTAAATTAAAGCAAGAAATTTTATACAAATTTCATTTTAAAAGCTGTGAGAGTAGTGCAAGTGTTCCAATTATAACTCATGTGGGTCTATTAATTGTTTCTGAAAGTAAAGCACTCTTATATAAAGTTTAGTCTGAGACATCTTCAGGTAGATAGAGAACAATGAGAAAAGCTGTCTTCAAGAAGTCAGCTTATTTGGTACCTGCTAAATTATTTTATTAAGAAAAGCATTTTGGGCACTTACTATTCATTTACTTCATGTTTTCATAGTCCTCCTGCAATTCCATTGCTGTATACAGTGTGTGAATAAAGAGATCCCTAAAGCACAGAACTTGTTTCACACCCTATTATCTATCCCAGTTTCATCCTAAATTTTATCAAAAATTAGGGGAAAAAAAGAATAAAATGCAGCTTTCCCAAGGAGCATCTTCTCCAAAAAATAAAACAACACATAAGTTCAGATAACCTCTTTTTATGAACTTCCAAGTATGTGGGAATTTTGTAATTTAGCTGTGAAGTCAATGTCTACATTATTTTTCTTCACTTTATGACCAGTAAGTACACTATACATAATTCGCTGATAAGTCATCACACAACATAGGCATTGAACATATGAACATAAGGATATACATCACTTTCTATCAAATACTGACCTGATTGCCCAGAAGAGTTTAAAGTCATGAGCCACCTGTTTCATAGAAGTCTGTGATCATGGATCAATAAAAGGACAAGATGTAAGCCATGGAAAGCAACCACAAATGTGTGTCTATACAGCCTTTTGACAGGTCCAGACACACACCAATAGCAAATGAATGCTCCAATTGCTTTCTCATCTGATGTCCAGTGCCAGGAAAAAAAACCATCCTGGTTCCTTACTACAGGCATCCCAGTAGCACTTGCCAAAAAGGCAGATAACATCTGTGGGCATGATTTTCATATGCCTTAAGGTATAAAAGTGAATATGCTGCTCTCTCATGCAAGCACCTCCATACCTGACAAACATATCCAGTCACCAATGTTTAATTATTTACTGAATGAGCAATATCAAAATACATGTTTACTTAGTATCAGTGAAGATTCTTGTATCATTTTTAAAAATATTTTTCAATAACATTCTTTTGATAAGTCTAAGTCTGCTTAATACCGCATAGGTACATCTTTTAGAAGAAGCACAGATCAGTATTTTAGGAAGACAAAACCTGGGATCCTAAAACACTCATTTCTTCATAATAAGAAGGCATTAAATAAAATGAACCTGAATTTGAGACAGCTTTGTGCTCCAGTGACTTCTAATATGGCTCCTAAACTTTAAAAATCAGGGTATTTTTATAGATGTTTAAGTATAGATTTAGAGGTTTAATTTTAGTCAGTTTTTAATTTTTCCTCCTTTTCATTTGTTCTCTATTGCTTGCAACAGTCATACTAAGGAATTGCAATTACTTACACAGTAGAGATTGAAAACACAGCAGCACAATTGCAGTATTTTTAGCTAATATAGTCTTTTTAAATTAATAATTTATATATAAGATAATTTTTTGTTTATAGTATTATGCATTATGGATTTAAACATGGGCTTATATGAAGGTTAGCTTGCATAAGAAAATATTAAGTAAGAGATAACATGAAAATAGTGTGAGAGATTAAGAGATATCCTGCAAAATAATCTTTAGAACTTCCTAATTGCAAGAACATGAAGGAAAAAAGGTCCAATACATACATGCATATGTTACTATATAAAGGGTTTAATGCAAATCTGGAAAGGTCAAGTGTAATGTGGTAAAAGATGCCTGACTAATGAAAACAAATTGAAGAAGACTGGAAAACAGCTCAGAAAAGAAGATAAGGAAGGGGTTTTTTTCAAAGTATGACAAGCACCACCAAAAGCTTGGAGATTTTTTTTCTCAGATAAGAAGGTGATCTGTGTTGCTAAGCAGGTTAAGCCATGTAGCACTTTGTCATCATTACAAACAGTATTAATTCAGAAGAAGGAAAATGTGCTCTTTTCACTGTATCTAATTCAAATTAGTTCTTAGCAGAGGTACTCACTTGGAATGTGGCTTAATAGTAAGTTATATGTAAACTTTGCTATTCCAATATATATAACTCACTAAACTCATAACAAGTCTCAACATCACTTATTTCTCCTGTTGTGGGAAGTAGCCTAAAAGATTGCAGTTATCTGCATCTGCTGGGAAAAGTGAAACATGGCAATCTCAGAAGCAGGGCACAGTCGGCACAGGCTAAGTGTCACAGCACAGATCTCTCATATTTGAGATACTCTGGCTTATACTTTTTATAAAGGCACTTCTTACAAAGGTATGTAGAGATGTCTTATCTTGTCCTAAGGAGAAATGGCTTTAACCTGAAAAAAAAAGGCATGTTTAGATTAGATATTAGGATGAAATTCTTTACTGTGAGGGTGATGAAGTACTGGAAAACGTTGCCCAGAGAAGTTTTGGTTGCCTCATCCCTGGAAGTGTTTAAGGTCAGGTTGGATGCGACCCGACCCTGAGCATGGCAAGAGGGTTGGAACCAGATCATCATATAATTATAGAATAGCTTGTATTGGAAGGGACCTAAAAGATCATCACATGCATTCACATAATTTCTTTGAGGATTTGTTCTAGGATCTTCCCAGGCACAGAGAGGAGGTTATCAGCTCAGTAATTCCCAGGATCTTCCTTTCTACTTCTTTTAAAAACCTGGTAGGATGTTTCCCTTTTTCCAGTCACTTCAGATTTCACCAAACTGCTATGACTTTTCAAATATCGTGGAGAGTGACTTGGCAATTCCTTCAGGTTTCTGGGATGCATCTCATCAGTTCTCATAGACTTATGTACATTCAGGCTCCTCAGGTAATTGGGAACCTGAAGTTTACTTATAGTGGGAAGCACTTTGCTTCCTCAGTCCATATCCTGCTGTCCACTCACTCAAGGGGTCCAGCAAGAGAGGTTGTCATTAAAGACTGAGGCTAGCAAGTTGTTGAGCACTTCAGCCTTCTCCTCATCTGCTGTTAACAGTTTCCCACCATTGTTTATCAGAGGGACTACACCTCCTTTGACCTTTGTTTTCTGGTTAACATGCCTGTAGAAGCCCTCCTTGTTATTCTTCGCATCCTTTGCCATGTTCAGATCCAGTTTCACCTTGGCCTTCCTTACCCCATCCATACACAACGTAACTTCTTCTCTATACTTTTCTCAGGTTCCATTGTTTCCACTGCCTGTGTCTTTGCTTCTTTCCTTTTAGTTTGACCAGCAGGTCCCTACTCAGCCATGTCTGTCTCCTGCCTTCTTTGTCTGAATTCCTGCTCCAGGGGATTGCTAGCTCTTGTGTCCTATGGAAGACTTCCTTAAAGATCTGCCAGTTCTGTTCCAGACCCTTGTCTCTGAGAACAGTCTTCCAGGGGCTCTTATTGAACATCTCTTTGAAGAGTTAGAAGTTTGCTTTGACCTAAACTTCAGGAGCCTAACTTTATTCCTTACCTGACCCAAAGTTACTACACTTGAAATACATATTTTTGATAACATCCAAAAACTTCATATTTATCTAATAATTACAAAAGCTTCATAATGCAGCTTTTCCAGTGCTGTCATCTCATCTCTCCAAAACCCTTAAGTACTACAGTGTCTCACCAATGTAGTTGCAGACCTGGCCATATTTTCATATCAAAACTGGTCTTCAGTATCCCTTCTCAGAATGGTTGAAGGAACAAAGCACAGTTGCTGGTAAGGGGACATGTCACCTTGGCAGTAGACCAGAAGACGGAGACTGCCAATCAACATTGCGACGCATATACAGATGTTCTTTTCCAAGCTCTTATCTCTTCACGATGACATCTGAGGACAAGGCTCTAGGAAGATGCACGCAGATTGAGACTTCTTCCATTAATACTAATAAGATTTACACAGCTTAAATCTCTGTGTCATGCACTGAAAATGGACTTCTTAGTCGGTCTATACTGTTGTATTGGCTAGGGAGACTTTTCTGATGTTTCAGGAAAGATTAGTTTCACAGAAGATACCTAACTTTTCATCCAGTCTCCTTGTGTGAATCCCTTGTTAACTGAAAACAATGCCTTTTGCCAGAGGCCCTAACAATTCATCAGCTATTCCAGGTCCAAAAGTCAAGCAAAGTTCGAGAACACATACTTGCATGAACCCAGGCAGCAAAAGAGCATTTATCATCTGGTTTTGCTGAAGATTCATGTAAGAAGTAATCCCTGAAGAAACAGAAAATATTCAGGTCTCAAAATGGCCCTGCCCTGTTCAGATTCATAAGAATAAAACTAATTGATCTGGTAGATGAAAATAAAACCTCCATTGACTCTTCAAGAATATTAATAGGGTAAAGTAAGTTAGACTTCTTTTCCTGGCAATTGTCAAGTAAGTAAAAATGGCCTGACCAACGTGCAGTAGTATTGCAGTAATACATCTTCTGTTTTGGAAGTTAAAAATAACTTTTCGTTTGTGTGAATTACTCTGAACTGCAAAGAAAGAAAATCTGTCTTAAAAGAAAACAATGAAAAAAGATAATTACCTCACAGATATTCAGGAAAGCTCTTCACACAGTGATTACAAAAGGCAATTATTAGAAATGTTGGTGCTAAAAATACTAATGCAGAACATGAAATAATGTTCCATCATTATTAAATTGTCAGGCAGTTGCCTGGAGAGAAGCTTAACAAAATGCAGAAGTAAATCCATTCTTTTCAATGAATATATTACCTTCTTTAAGTTAGTCTTGAAAACTGCTAAAAGCCAACTCCAGGCCATTACAGACAAATTGATTTCCTAGTAATAACTGTGCTACCATACTTAACCCACATGGACAGGGACATCTAATGCAATGTCTTGCATTCATGCATGTATCACTTGTTCCATATCAAGTCTGATGTTGAAGCAATTAACTGTATTTGCTGTTCAAATTAATTAACTAAAGTGGGCAGGAGTGGTAAATCTGCAATTGGATGGTTTGTATCTTTGCACTCTACTCATTGACATTACATGAAGGCATGTGATATAAAAAAAAGAGTGAAAATTAAATTAATGGTTTTCATCCATAATATTTTCTTCTGGAACATAAGCTGAACAGCTGAATTTCTCGCTAAATATTCTGATTTTGACTCAGATTTCTCTTTTCTTTAATATGGCATGTCTCCATGATAATACTTCATACTTTGAAAGAACAGATGTTGGTCACTAGTCATGCACAATATGGAACTCAAGTCCACTGTATGAGCAAAGATGACAAAAATTGTAAAAGCCGCACTGAGATCTGTAAGATCTGTTGGTTAAGCCATAATGATTTAAGGACAGTTGTGGAAATTTTCTTGCCTAAATTTACCAGACAATCAGACCCATTGCCACCATGCTGATAGTGCCATCACATAGAAACATTTAACAAAATGCAGAATTAGTGTCATTTTTTAAAAAGACATGGGAGCTGTTTTGGTTTAGATTTTCTCATTGAATTTTTTCCCATGCCTCTGTGTGTTTTTCAAGGAGGATGTGGGCAGACAGGCAGAGGACTAAGCAAAGGGAAGAGGGCATTACTACAGTGCCAGGTTTGAGGCACACCAGAAGTCACCCCGGCCCTGCATGGTGCTGCTGTCTGAAAGAAAATTCTCCAAAGGGAAGTACTGTGGGAACTGGTAAGAACTCAAGGGAATAAAGCTTGTCAGCAGTTTCAGTTCACTGTCTTGTTTTTCCTGGGAACAGACCCTCTGAGGAGGTTGCTGCACTGGCACCTCATCTCTGTCTCCGCTACATGCCCAGCTCAGGCTCTCCTGCTGCTGCACACTCCACACTGGCTTTGCCACAGCCTCTGCTTCTCAGCTGTAGCTCCCCCAGCCACAGCCACTCCAGCTGCTGCAACTACACCCAGAGAACCAGGGTGGTCCTGACCCATCAGCACTGCTGTACCCACCACTAGTCCCACTGCCACTGCAGCATGGAGGTGAAGGAGACACTTTTGGATTACATTTTATCTGTTATTTTTTGGTTGTTGTTTTGTTCTGGTTTGCTTTCTACTTTGGTAAAAATGTTATTTGATTTTATACTTTAGTCAAACTTCTCATGATTTCAAAGTTACAGTAGCTCAGAGGGAGGAGTTTCTATTCCCTTGGAGGTCCTGCCTGCTGGCACATATTGTCTAAAAAAACAAATCAAGAGAATAGTGTAAATGCTTTTCAACTCAGAGAAAAAAGCTTTTCCATTCTTTATATGTATTTTATTTTAATTGTCAGTGTTGTTTTGGTTTTTTTCCTGTAAGAGGTGTTATCTTATACAAGAGCTTTGCAGCTGATACTTCTAGAAATACCTTGTTCACTGACAGACAGAACTGGCTGTACTTCAAATGGTTATATGATGGGGCTAAGATGGAAATCCATAGCCAGAAACAGATTGCACAAACAGAAAAATACTTGGACAGGCAGACAAATCTTGACAAATAAAAAAGGTGACTGCTGATCTGGGTTGAAAACAGCTTTAACACTGGCAAAAAAAGGACAGAGAGGAATGACCAAATTAGAATGTCATCTTCTCTGTGAAGCGTGAGAGGATCTTTCAGTCAAAAAAGAATATCACAGAAATATCCCAAATTATAATTTGTCTAATTATTAATGTATTAGTTATACAATGAGCCTTGAGAAGCATAAGACAAGAATTTATTCTGAAGGTAATTTGAAGGTAGGATTTTTTTTTAATGACTAAGCAGCCCCTGGTCTCAGCAGTATCATAACCCTATTTTCAAACATATCAAAATTAGTTGCCATCATATCATTAAGTGGTATGGTCGAACTTGGCATTATCATTTTGCACAGTATTTCATTTTTGTTTTTCCCAGAACCACTGAATCTTTCAGCATGATAGAATGTTTCCCATTCGTTTCAGTGACAGGATACTATTTGAGCTTAATTTTCAAAAACTGCATGTTTAGAAGAGGACAGCTAAGATCCTAATCAGGTGGAAGACAAAGGCAAAAATGAATAGTTGTTATTTACATTTTACAGTTACCAACAGTCAGTTTACCTACACAAAAACATAAGTAGGTTAGAAAAAATTGGGAAGTTATTTTCACTTTTCATATTTCTATAGTGTCAGATGGAGTGGGAATCCTTCTGATCCTGGCCAGCTTATATTTTTTTAAGATTTCATTTTAATGATTTTGAAGGACTTGACATATCATATGAAGGACATCACATGTTGCTATTTTTACTGTTCAAATAAATAAAGATAATAATAAATTATAAATAAAGATAATAATAATTTGGGTTTTATTCTAAATTTCATTTCTTTTACTTAAATTTCTTTACCTATTTTCCCCTTTTTCCTACTTCTTTTTCTGCTCATTACCTTGGTTTTCAAAAATTGGTAATATTCCTAATCACTAGTCTCTCCTTCCCCTGCTTTTTCTCACTTTTTCTTAGTTCTTGTGCTAATTGCTTAAGTTTTCACCCTTATCCTACATTAACATTCATTCTGTTCCAAACTTTTTGTCACAGCCCCTCAATTTCACAGTTTTCACAACTGAGTCATATTTTTGTCTGATCACTTACCTCACTCTTCTTAATCTGTTCCATCTCTGTCACTAGTTCTCTCTCCTTCCTCTGTATTCAGTAATTGGTCCCACAATACTTGACCCTCAGAAGAATTCCCTCCTTACAGAACAGGCAGCACAGAGGAAATAGAGAATCTGAAAGGCAACAGTGGCTACTGAAGCTATTGCAATAGCCTGGCACTGAAAATCACCTCTTGTGAGTCCTGGCTACTTAAACAATAAAACCATATCTTTCCTGCCTTTCCCCTTCATTTCTCTCCCATTTTCTGCTTTTATATTGTCCCTCCACGTGGTCAAAGAACAAAAATCCAACCCCTTCTGTAAAGGAAGATAATATACGTCCCCCCAAAATGCTAAGAAGTGGAAGGACTGAGGAAAAACTTATTTTCAAGAACAAGAACACTGAACTTAACAGCATGCACACCAGGCAAGAAGGAATGCAAAACCTTTTCCTCTCCAAGCCCTCTTAACAGCGTGCCTCCCCAACCTCCTGGGGACTCCAATGTCATCTGTGAAACAGTTATCTCTTCAGAGACTGAAGTGCTTTAAAAGCCTGGAGAGGAAAAGAAATCCAAGCCTAAGCCTCCTAGCTACCAAAGGTTTCTTGAACCAAAAGAAAAATCCTTAAATCGGCCAATCTCCTCATCATATCTTGTGCAAGATCCACTCATTCCCCTACACCCTTTTAAAAGGAAACCAAGAGATGTCTTTACAAACTATTTGCATTATTTCTTCTCACCTGGAGGCATGCAGGACCAGAAGGCCCTAAGCTACATCCTATGATTGAGAATTGCCATCCCAGCCTTTATTTTGAGATTCAGGAGGTTTTAGTTTTGTAATTGCATTGTTTAAAGTTCATAGAAACTTAGCAACATGTCAAGACTAACATTTAGTTTTGAAATAATCATTTAATAAAAGTCATCATTCAGTTCTTGAAGGATACTGTTCAATCACAGTCTTGAACATCATCTACCTCAGTTAAAGAAGTTGCCAAAGGACAGTGTCTCTCAGGATCATACACTTCTCTCAGATCTTGGCCAACATATAAGAGTGACAGATTGGACAAATAACACAGTTTATGTACCTAATGTTCCTTCATTTTATTCTGTAAATCTGGAATAAATAATTCCAAATTTACAGTAATTTGAGTAGCTAGGGATAATCCACTGATTGTTGTAATTTACCCACAGACATTCTGTAACTGTTCCAACAACACATCTCTAAGCATAACTTCAGAGTAAAAATGTGCATTCATTACTTTTTACAGTGTTTATATTATGATAGGTCCTGCTATTAAGAAGAGAAACAAAAGTCAACAAAATATACACACATGTTGTGGTTGATGTAGTGATTTTTAAGAACAAGCATGCCTATTTCTGCTAGCCATATACTATTCTGAAAGGTAGGGAGATTTGGGATTCTGTTTTGTCCCTTTTCATTCTATTTTGCATTTCCAGGTGGCAGTCAGCAATTAGGCAGGGACATAACACTGGGAAACAGAAAGGTTTATTTTTAATAATTCATCCCTAAGTAAATGCAAGCAATTCAAAGAGTAACGACAAAAAAACTCAAACTCCACCATATGCTTCCGAGGTCTCAGATAATAATAGATTGTACCTCAGGCATACAGGTTAAACTTGTATTCTTCTAAGGCAGTATCAGCTTGAATGCATCTGGCAACACAGACAGTGCAAATTTGATTCTCTTCACAAAACCTTCCACAAAGGTGCCTTTGTACATCCCCATGGGAGTAATCAGAAGCACATTTTGGCCTCATATGTCTTAATTCATCCCTTAATCATTGTCTGACTTTTCATTCAAGGGCTTCTGTCAGGTTGTTCCCAAAATTCTCTGTGTATTTGGAAGCTTGGCATTAAGCGAGATAAATTTCCTAGACAGTACCTTAATTTCTCAACCACTGAATACGCATTCCTCTTCAGAATCAACCCCATTAGTGCCCAGAGTCCCATTTATTTTTCACAGACAACCAAATAAGTTCAGACAGGGTTCTGACTGAAAAAGCTCAAGTTATACCTTTTCAAGTCACCTCTTGGTAGCCCCAGAACAGCAGCTCTAATGATTATGATGTATCATAAGGAGACTTTCCCTTTAAAGAAACATTCAGCACTCGGTGAAATAAATGAGTTTATTTTAAGATATTAGCTTTTAAATACTAGTTAGTCTTGCCCATAAAGCAATACAAGCAGCTGCAGTAAAGTGTTTCTTATATTCTCCGATTTTTCCCTAGTAATTTTTTTTATTTTCTTCTATTTTCATACTATTCACTGACTTCACAAAACTCTACAACTGAATAAATAGATGTAAACTTCCTTTTTAGCTAGATAGAATAGAACTATAGTCACAGTTTATCACTGCATAGTTAAACCATAGCTTTTGTTCTGAACATGCAATTACTCTTTGCTGAAAATATATCAATAGATGTGAGATACATCTTTTGCACTAATAGACATTTACTTGCTTATGTTGTGATAGTCCTCACAGAATTAGAGACACGATTCAGTTCCTACAAAATTCACAGAATATTGAGTTGGAAGGGACCCATAAGGATCACTTAAGGAGTCCAACTCTCAAGTGATTGGATCAATTCAGCAGAAAGTCTCTCATGGACTTTGGTGGATTTTGGCTCACATCCGAATGGAGGTTGGCAAAATAGCCAGATCTTCCGTCTCTTCAGAAAGCCATGATGGAGTAAAAAGAACAGAAAAATAAAGGGAAAGATTAAAAAAAACATTTGTTGATCAGTTTCCTGCAAAAGAATACAATTTATATTTATCAAAAGTACTTGATAAATGTAAAAAATGTCTAGGAGAAGGGAAATAACCAGGAGATTCAATAGGAATTTATTTTATTTCAGGAAGTTAATTTCTGAGTTTTCATGCAACATTTATCTCGTGTTTATTTGTAAACTCACTGCTTTGCCATTGCTTGGGTTGTGCAAGTGGCCTGCCAACTGACACAGCTGTGCTACTGCTCAGTTCATGAGTTACTTTTCTGAGTTTCTTTCCTGGCAGGAGAATAGTGACTAATTAAATAAGAAATATCTACTAATCACTGAAATATAAAGATTCATATGAAAAATTCTGGAACAGGTTCTCAAAAGTTTCTGTGCACATAATTATTTGGATTATAAATAAGACATATGGGGTTTTCACTGATTATTTATTTTGTTTCGGTTAAAAAACATTAAATAGGTTCTTTTCTTCTCAGCCAGTTCAAGCCAGTGCTGAACAAAATATCAGTAGGATAATCTGTATATTTCTGTTATACTTCTTCAAAGTTCCCATTTCCAGATCTTGTCACACTGACAATCCAAGAAAGCACTGAAATTTGCATTCAGCCTCAAATCTCAGAAAATAAGCCTTTTCAACACTGAATTTCTGCTCAAAATGTAGCTGATGCTAAAATACTGCATGACTACATACAAGCAGCCTCCTTAACACTTCTGACGATAATGTGCTCTCTGAAATATATTTATACCTAGTGGCAAAATTCTGATTTTCAAAAATGTTGCTTGGAAAAAAGAAAAATGTCACTCTTATGAATGACCACAACTAAAAAGGATTGGAAAATCACAAAAGTTAATTATCTGCAATATTCATTCTACTTTTGCGCAAGGATTTTATTCAGCAATTTCTAGCTCAAATTTCATGATAGGCTGTAAGAATGTCTGCAGCTCTACACATAAATGAAGTCATAAAAGGCAATCACAAAGACTATTCAGACAATTATAAGGACCCTAGAAGAACTATAACATGTATTAAATAATATGAGTCAACAAGATGCAGCACTCTTGGGATTAAAAACAACTACCAACTTCATGCATCATGAACAGAAGTCTCTAAAAATTGCCAGTGTTATTAAATTTGTTTAGTTTTCTCTTATTCTTTCATCAAGTCTATTTGAATACTATTTTATAGAGAATTTGCAGGGATTCCAGTTTAATGAGTAATTAGATGGCAGTACAAGCTGTAGCAAGAGTAGCTGCTCCACCTTACTCTCCTAGCTTGATACAACAGTTACCCAGAGAGATCTTTTTCAGAGAATACAAAGTAAATCAGACCTTCTCTTTTCCCTTGGAACTGCCAACCGTACCACTCACCAAAGAAATTTTTTTCTAGTGGTAACAGACCAAAAGCACACAAAATTTTCATTAGAATTAGATGACCAAACACCATTTATTTTCTGAAGCCTCAAGGACAAGGATATTTCAGTGCACAGTAAAAGTTGGCCAACATCAAGCCAGCTTCTTCAGCACAAAAATGGACTCATTTTAGTAGATGAGCTTGATAGCATATATAAAATACACTTATCTTCTACCAAGACTATGTGAAGAATTCACTTAACAAATTAGCTAATATTACTTATTAAGAACAAAAAAGAAATCTTTCTCCTACTCCAAAATGTTCATCACACTTTCAAATCTGCTTGTTTCTTTGATTTTAATTTAAAAGCAGTTACCTTCCCTAAATCAGGACAACTTTAGCAGCAAGTGATGGAAAAAACCAAACTTATCCATTTGTGTCCTGTCAAGAGGAATGCTATTGATCCTGTTATGTTGTTGTCATGTCTCACACTATTTGACAGTCTTTAATGTGATTTGAATATAACTTGACATGCTGAGGCATTGGAAGGCATCGAATAAATATTTTTTAATATCTACAATCTGCTACTGTTTCTAACGTGCGTGTCAACAAACACACCTCTGCCAGCAGAGCAACACTGCCAGGCAGCTGAGAAGGGGTGTTATCTAAGGTTGGAGATCTACTCCTTAGCATAAAGATGAACTGATCTGCATCTTGAACTCATCTGTTCTCCCCACGAAGTAACTACAATGTATGTCATGGCAGGAGAAAAAAAGTGTAAATCAGACTTTCCCCTTTCCCTTGAGACTGCCAGCAATGGTGCTACTCTCAGAGAAGATGCGTTCTCTTTGGTAACAAAACAAAAGCACACACAGTTTCCAAGGAGGCCATTGTGCTTCTGACAGGTACCTTCACTCACATGACACTGACCTTCAGAGCCTTTGGAACAAAGGCTGAATTGGCAACCCTTAAATCTGAGCAACAATAAAGCTACTGTGAGGATTTATTTTTGTGAGATTTTCAGCTGATAGAAACCTGCATTGCACGTGGAGGTAGCTATACCACTTTTTATGCAACTCGAATGTATGCATTACAGTTTTGGTTAAAGAAAATTAGTTTCTATATACTTCTTCAGCAGCACATGCATGCCTCCTGAGCTTATACATGACAGTCTTGAACAGTCCATGTGAACAGACTTCATGTGTCCACATCATTGTTATAAGCATTTTGTTTAAAAGATTGCTATTTAACTCATATCACAGGAAAATCTAGACAGAGATGTACATTGGATTTTGCCTCGTATTTTCATGCAATTCATGGAGAATTCTGGTGACCTCTCTTTTCCAAAGAAATTGCAGTAACAGGAAAGATCTTCAGTAAGTACTTTAGTAAAATGCTCCCCATGTAAAAATCTAAACACTGTCACATAAGAAATCAGGCAGCTGCTACAGTGCCTGTATGGCATCAATAAATGTGCAGGTCATATAAAAAATTGCATAAAGCGAGATAGAAAGCCCATACCTTATTGGAAGAGGAAAAAGAAATTTCTGATGTTGAAAAAAGGCTGAGCAATTCCCTTACTTGCTATACTCCAAATAGACTACTCATGTGTCAAATGCTTTGGTCATTCCTTGATCAAGGTAAGGATAACATACTGAGCCTCGTGTGAAAGTCAATAGACAAGTGCAATCTGGTTAATTTTTCAGAATATCTGTTTACCTTCACACACAACAGCATGCTATTAAGCCACAAGACTAAGAGAGATAGTTAAAAGTTTGGACTTCATTGGAAATCACATCTGGAATCCCTTTAAAATCCAAGCAGCAGAAGTTCTCAAATCAAATCTAAGGGAAGTAAACTTCCCCTAGACTACAAAAACAATCAGATAAATATCCAGTTAAATACCTGAATATCTAGTATTTGTAATATGTAGAACTCCAAATATAAAAAAGTGTCTATTTCAAATTGGTCACTCATGGAAATGGATGGAAATAATAAAGAAGTATTAAGAAGTAATTTCATCAGTCCTTCAGCCATTGTGACTTTTGCCCTCTAGTGTGACACTACCACAAAGCAGTCAAATAAAACAACAGTACATCCACAGAGATATTTCCAATACTGATGTAATGGATGTCATCTGTTTCAAAGCACTGTTCTAGTCACACATCCCCAAAATGGTGAATCTAAGAAAAATTCATCTTTATAAGAGTGATAATTTATTTCTAATTAGGATGCAGTAATTGAGTAAATGTTGAACAGAAATGCTGCATTGTTACATAAATGGTAGACTCTGAATGGTTTCAAAGCAGAGGGGAAAATGAAAATAAAGTATTCAAAGCATTTTAAGTCCTCATAAGATCTTAAACAAATGCTCTTCCTAGCCAGCACTGAATTCACATGTAACACCTTTGGCCAAAGATGGCTAACATATAATAGCTAGGGTAAAACCAGCACGACACTGTTTAAGTGAGTCATAAGGACAACCAACTGATAGAGTATATTGTATTTCTCAGTTTTATTTTTCTGCTTATGAAAATGAAGATCTTGGTGTGTAGTAGGACACCTCTCAGAATTAAATATTTTCAAGAGAATGGATATTTTAGAGACAAAAGCCAAAATCTTTTCAACCCCTGGAATTAACAACAATGTGAGTAGACAATAGATGAAAGAAGGAATGGCCTAAAAGGAAAACTGTGCAAGATATTAAAAATTAGGAAGTCCATACCATTCTCCATAAAAAAAAAAAAAAAAAAAAAAAAAAAACACAAAAAAACCCCAACCAAACAAACAAAAAACCAACAAAGTTTGAGATATAATCAAAATTAATAATTTTAACCATTTCTGAATGCTTCATTTGACCTGATAATGCTAAAAAGGAGAATCTTAAGACCAGCATTTCTGGGACTCATCTATAAAAACACAAAAGAACCAACTTCGGGTTTTTAATCTTGAATTATTTTGTGCTTTGTTTTGTAATGCTACACTTGCTCCCTAGGCCGACTTTCCCACCATCTATCCAGCAAGATCTTGATCTGGCATACTGAAAATTAGTGTGCCAAAATGTTCCTCCACAGAAGAAACAGAGGTATGAAGCATTGGTGAGGACTAAGAAGAGCTAAGCGCTCCTTCTGCGTTACTTCATAGACAGGCATTTCTTCATAGACAGGACATCATAGAAAAGTACTAATGAATGTTTTCAGAGTCAGTGGAGGTGCCTAAAGTGACAAGCTCAAGCTAACAAAAAAAGTCCAGCTCCAAAGCTAATTCAATGTCTGGATAACAACCTCCTGTCCACAGAGGCAGATAAAAAAAATAAAATGCAGTTGCTAATTTTGCACAGAAGAACTATACAGTTGTTATAAGATATTAGGAATCTGGAGCTCTTGCTGCACCTTGAATTACTGACATTTACTAACATGAATTTTCTCCATACTTTGCATCTCTTTCCCTCCTGTCTGTTGCAATTTAGTGTTTTTCATATGTCCTGGCTGGCAACAGGTTCATTTGTAGGCCAGACCACAGACAACAGCAGTGATTTAATAGACATTCCAAACAGACTGGTTGATTGTCAAGAAACATGTGAAAACCCCTCCTGATGCATTGGTGGGAGAAGAATCCCTTCCAATGCACACTAACAAAGAAGAGTTGACCAACTGAATCTTCATCCCTGACTCTACACAATAGTCATTTTTTGTTTCTTCACTATTTCCTTTACTGCAGCAGCACTACAAAGTCTCCTCCCAGAGGCAAGACAAGTACCACATTCTAGAGATCTTTTGCTCTACACTGCTACGGCATCTACAATGATATCCACACTTACAATAATCCACAATAATATCTTGTCTGCTCATGAGCAAAGACTAACATCAAAGACTTTTTCTCCGATGAAGTATTTCTGCCTCCTTGTTCCTTACTGAATGAGACATGGGTACCCGGTGAGTTCACTGACATCAAGTAGCAGTCCTTTCACTGAGGACTCTCATGTGAAACACTCAATGATATTTTTGCCAGTGTTTTCAGAGTGTTGCTTTCTCAGCACACTGGTACTATAGGAAGAATGTCATCCTGTTTCAGCTTTCTCTCTAAAAGACCACAAAATAGCATTTTTTAAATGATTTCCCTAGCAACTTCACTGATTCGTTTGAATCCTCAGTGTGCCACAGCATGTTACTTAGCCTGTTAAGAGGAAGTGGTATGACAGGTCACCAACTGACAAACTACTCCTCTGGAATAGTATAGTGATACTCTAATACACATAGTTCTTTTAAGATACATATGTATAATGTCTTGTCAGCAAAAATGTTCCCTCCTATTTGCTGTTGTTTTAGACTATGATGTGAGTTCAGTGTCCCATGTTTCCTGGCCCACCTTCCAATAGTTCCAGAAAGGCCATGTTCTCAAAGTAGCCCAGAGATTTGCTACTTCCACAAGAGTAAAGTAACAAGCTATGTGATGTCATTGAAACAATTATGGCAGAAAGGAAACATAGTTCAAGAAAGCGAGGACATATCTAAAGCCTCCATTCTGTGTCCTTTGAAGACAATGTCACTGCCTTAAGCTGTGTGCAACCACGTTTTTCCACTTCAGATATGCTCAGTAGGGATTGGAAATAAAATCATATACCGTATGACTAATTAATTTCTGTTCTTTTGCAGCCTGTAATATTTTAGGTACCCATTGTCTCTCCCTATCTAAGCTTTGTGTCTCTAACAGCTCCTGTCACTGTTTTCAGTATGGGCTACAGCAGAGGTCATTCATTCATATGTACTGCTGATTCTAGGCACAGAAGTGACTCCATTTTCAGCAGGAATTATATTCAGGTCCTTCACAGAAGGAAAATGGGAATGACCACTGCCCTGGTGGAAGTGCCCAGCAGACATGGAAGAAGCAAACTCTGCGAGGTGCAAAGGTACAGACCAGGGTCAGTCACTATCAAATACTTTCCAGACAGTCAGCAGCAGCAAAACTTCCTGGTAAGAGAAAGTACCCTCCAGAGCTCAGTTCCCACGTCAGCAGTGTTCTAATGAGCAACTGCAGCAACTAAAACAAAGCCAAGCAGTTCCGCACTTTCCTCTCCACACTTGCAGCCCTGACTAGCTGTGCTCTTGGGACTGTGTTTCTTCCAGCAGGACTACATCAACTCTGTTCACTCATACTCATTCAGATCACATTCATCTCACTTTCTGACCCTGATCCTACGAAGGCTCCACAGCTACTGCTCTACCATGAGAACCAGAACTACCTTTTTTCCTCCCACTCTAGATGGGTCCACTGAGGGAACTTATTTCAAAGTAGCCTGCTCCCTCAACCTCTGTTCAGTGCTAGAAGTAGGGCCCATTTGCTGTGGCTTATCCCAGAGTTAACATTCAGATATTTTCTCTGACACTGTGGTTTAAAGTTCCTTTTTTATCTCACAGAACAAATGTGGAAGGCTTTCTGCAGTGAAATAAATCAATAAATAATTACCACTTCGTACAGCAGGGCACCATGAACCACTCGCACAGCTACTCGGATGAGACAGATAAGTACCAATGATGTTGGAAGAATCCTGCTTTAATAGCACTCAGCCTTCTAAATATCTGTCATCAAAGAGCAAGAAGCATCTGTCTAGGGCTTCAAGCCAATCCACAACAGAATAAGGGCACCTTGCAAAGCAATATATATTCATCCAAGGAAAGAGATCCAGAAAAAGGGCCAAACAAGGATTATATTTACATTCAAAAAAGCTGTTTCAACACAAAAGGCTGATAAACTTCAAAATTTGTCTTCAGGTCCTGACTGCTAGCTTTTGAAACAAAAAACCCTTAGACTCAAACACTAGTCAGGGACCACTTTAATCCCAAATGCTTTTAAAAGCTTGAGTCTGAAGCTAAGCCTTCACCTGAAGAGGACTTGTAATTCATCCATTTGCAATAGGACATTAGAACAGGAAAGCACAAAGGAAACCATAAGTATTCCCCAACTAAAAGCAGGGAACAACTTTCTAGCAATATTCCTCACTGAACACTCTAGGACCTATCCTTAAAAAACCTCTCTAGACAGAGGTTTAGCAGCCTACCCTTGTATAAGTTTGGCCTAATATTTAAACCAAACCTTTTTTTGCTGCAAGTACTTGAATCTGCACTACAGATTATTTCCTTCCCATATGTATACTAAGGTACACTTTTTTCTCCTTTACTTCTATTTTTACCCAGAAAACTCATTTCTTTAAAATTCTCATGTTTCTCACTGTCTGTCCTTCAGGTTTCTCCAAACATACTTTTCACAAATTGCTGAATCTGATGGATCAATACAGGCAGCCCAGGCACAGCCAGCAGCAAGGTGACAAAGGTACTCTGAATAGACATACACGCCATACACATAGACACACATAGGGCCGGCCACACAGATGCATGAACATGGCACGATCTTGTTTCCTCGTACAGATGAAAGTCCATTAGCAGATAATATGTATATATAGTCACATAAATATATAGACACTTACATACAAAATATGCACCTCTCCAGTAACTGGCCTTAGAAATGACATTCAGTCTATCTAGTTCCTGTGTCCTTGATTCCCTGGCCTCCCAGCTGCCTCACTCACAAACACAAACATATGCAAACAGGTTTCTCTAGTTGCTGTCCTAAGATTATAACATTTCCTGGAGCTGTACCCTAGAGGTCACACTCTCTTCAATAACTGGCTTGGACATTCTGGTCCCTCCAGTAGTCAGCTCACAGACCGCTCAGGTTTCTCCAGACTCATGACCAATCTCAAGCTTCCATCTTACTCACCAGCCTGTCCAGTTTGGTATTTGCTAGTAATTATACACTGAAATATATATCCAGAGTACGGACACACTTGGATGTGTGGTGGTTTTACCACTAGGGGACATAATTAGGACGAAAGACTGAATAGAAGCACAACAGGTAACAGTTTATTAATCTGGGGTTCTATAAAAACTGTAGGACCCCTCTAAAGGCACTAAACAGATACAACAAATAACCACCCGACAATGTCACACAACAATAAAAAAAAACAAAATGACGAACTGCTCCTCTAAGCAGAATGGTGGGCTGAAGAACAGAGGGAAGGAAGGGAAAGCCACCTTGAAGGTGGTATCTCCTGACCTTGGAGCCCCTGAAAGACAAAACAGTGAGAAGCACCCTCCTCCCGGGAACCCAAGGGGAAAAATACCACATTGTTGCAGCTGGGTGGTGTTCTGGTGCCACTGTCAGGGCTCCAGTGCTGCTGCAGGATGAACGGAACTGGGAATGACCAGGAGGAGCAGCAGTCGATGTTATCTGGACCACAATGAGCCAGCCAAAGGGATCAGGACTTCCAGGGTTCTGGCTTTTATGTGCTGGCAATCCCACGAGAACTCGGGGTCTTCTTCTCAGCCTTCTTCTCCTCTCATTGGGTTGCTGCACTCCATCCGAGATTTCACTATAAGGCAAGATGGCAGTTCCCATCAAAAAGCCATGTGCTCTGGACCTGAGGCCCATTGGCCACCACTGCTACCAGCTATGGGGCATTCCCAGGGCCAGCAGCTCTGTCCGCAGGCCCCTGCCACTTGTAGGGACTGACCGCGGGTGGTGGAGGCTGCTCGTGGGGGCAGCCGCCACTGCAAGCCTGCTAGTAGTGTGAGGAGGGGCCACGGGGCCACGGTCACCTCCAGCAGGGCCCTGCCAGCTACCCGCCATGAGAAACCACCTCCTCGTGCCGCTCTGCACCGCCCTGCTGCTCCACACGAGGCCCCTGCGAGGCCAGAGCTCCGTGCCCAAACGACTGCTTAGCCCAGCCCAGCTTGCCGAGGCATGAGGCGGACATCAGCACCGTGGGCGCTGCCACCGAGCTTCGCCACTGCCCGTCACCATGCCACCACCGGCACCGTCGGGCTGCGTGAGGACGGGGGCCACCCCCTCTGCACTGCCCTGGGGAACGAGCCGGCTCCGTCTCTGCGCTGCCCCGCCGTGCAGACTGGGCAGTCGGAGCGGTCCTGCTGAGCCGCTGAGAGGATGAGCAGGAGAAACTCCACAGACTCCAGGACTTCGGTATGTGGGGAAAGGGAACATCTAGAGGTTTCAGTTATTTTAATGCTTCTTAAAAAAAAAAAACAAACAAATATGGGTTTACATCCAAGCATCCCAAACATCCCCACTCCCTGCAGAAAAACCCTGATATTTAAACCTATAACAGGTGTCTTCAGCTACTTGCACTAAAACCACACAGGCCCTCCATTGTCCAGTTTAGCTCTCTGACACTTAGACCCCTCTAGTTAGAGCTGCACCGAAAATAGACAGTTTGTTATCGCTGGTAAATATTTAAAACCACAGCTGAACAGTAAGATGATTGAGATTGCACTGATCAGCCTCAGGGCCCAGCTAGACCAGCACACTTATCAACAACTTGCTTACGTACAATAGGCTCATGTTATCATCGTCTTATATCTCAATTTTCCCAAGCTTCTTCATTCCCAAACCTAGAAGGTTCCTTAATTTTCCCTACTTTTGGTCCCTTCCTTAAACATAACAAAGTAAAAAATGTTCAGCGCTGAGATGCTAATCCCCTTGCATCTCATAACAAGGTCCATACCTCCTAAGAATTAGCCCTCTTCAAAAGGTGCTCAGGAGAACCTGTCTCATTGATTCATCTTGAGGGGTTTCATGCTGGTACAATGTTTATTTGTGACAGACCTGGGAAGAGCCAGACGGAAACTAGTGCCTCTGTCTGAATTACTGGGGTTCCTCCACCTATCATCATGTTTCTGTGTTTCTTTGTGCTCATGTAAATGTGTGTGAAGATGAGTCTTTAGTTCAATAGTGTAAGATGTTTTCCTTCTGTAGCAATGCCTAAAACTGAGAGCAGTTCTGCAACTGTAGTTTTAAAGATAGCAAAAGCAGTGGGTGGATGGATTCACATATCTGAAAACAATAGTCTTATTAGCACTTCCCAATATAGTATTGTTGTTTTCCTTTCTCTATGTGCAGCACCTTAATCACAGTTCAGCTCTGATTCACTACTTCCTGCATCCACTCTGGCAGAGCCACTACCTAGCTATGCTGCATTTACACAATTGATTAGTCCTGCTAAATTTTCTGCTGACATTAATGGATTTTACCATATTTTAGGTCATTTCCCCAAGCTGTCAATGTCACCTTGAATTCTAGTGTTCACTTCCAGCATACTTCATTTTGAGAGGCATAATCTGTGCATTTAACAAACAGGCTCTCTTTTCCAAATCATAAATGAAAATATTAAATAGCACAAGTTCTGTGAAAGGCCACTATGGAATTGAATGTACCCCTGCTATTTAGCAGTGAGCCTGTATAAAACTCATTTCCTTGGTAGTCAGGTTTACACTTGTGCCTTGATCTTTCAGGGATTGTTTCTGTGTACCTACTTCATGCATGTTGTTTATAATTTGACCTATTTTTCCGTGCTGTGTATTAACTTTTCTTTACTCTGGAGTGCAAGAGTTTAAGGTAGCACAATTAATACACTTTAGGAAAGTGTCAGCTACGCTCAACTCCATAAGCCTGTATGCTTGCTTCTCAGATGATGAATTAAATTTTAAAACTTGTTAAAGTTTTCTTTTTGAAGTCTATTGAGTTGGGCTTTCTTTTCTGTGGGTTTATATATTTATTTATTGTTCTTCCTCCTGCCTTTTCTAAAAATAGATGCAAATTGTCCACTTAAAATATAAATGTAAGCCAATTGGTAATTAGCCAATCCCAGAAAGACCTGGAGAATTTCTCCCACTTCTGTATGAGAAAACTCCTACTAGCAACTTGCAAAAATTTACTCTGGGCTGTATCTTCCAAGCAATTACTGCTCTAGCTGTAGTCCCCCAACACTACAAAGCTCTGTGGATTGGATAATTACTCCAAAATATCAACTTCTAAGTGCTTAATACATTAACTCTAAGTACGCCTTCTTTCTCTTTTTCCCCATACCTTTTCCCAAAAGAAAGAAAACTTTCCTCTTCTTGCAGTTCAGAACAATTGGCACAGAATGCAACGCCTCTCCCTGCTGCTTCTCTTTCCTGAATAAATCATAGCTTTTTAAATGAGCTCTTTATACCTTACTTGAATTCATATCCTTCTGACAATTCAGATGAATTTGCTAAAAACATGGATTTCAAATAATTGTCAAATCTAAAAGCAAAAATTATAAACATTAACTTCACAGTAGATTTCACAGTATTCCAAGTATTCTTGCTACATTAAAAATCTAAAGATACAAAGAATCCGAAAAATTTGCAATCACAAAATGTTCAGGAATTTGAGAAAATGGAAAAAGTAAGCAGAAATCTTTCACTGAAGATCTCTTATTGCTTGGATCTTGCCTAGAGATTAGACCTAAATCAAAGTAGATCACAAAACATTCCCCAAAATGTGAGCCGAAAACACATGCATGGCATTATCATCTGTAAATGTCAAAGTAATATGCTTAAAATACAGAATAGAATGTGCAGGACAGTAGATCTTAAATGCTCCTTTTCAGATGTTGAACTACACCTGTCTGGGATATTACAAATCGGAAACTAAAATACAATGCATCAATTAAGGGGTTTTTTTAAGGGTGCCTTTTAATAAATAGCACTTATGTCTTACATGGAGATCCAAAACCCTCTTAAGGAAAGGAGAATTGACAGAAATTCCACTTGCTGAAATGAAACCCTCACTGAAGAGGTAAAAAAAGGGAAGGATTGGAAAGAGCTGAGGGTGAACACAGAACTTGCAGTAAGAAAGATTGAACGCACAGGATAAAAGCTCCCATAAACAAATGAAAATACAAAAATGTAAAGTCTTGTTAATTATTTTGTATAGTTCTTCTCCACTTCTATAATTTGACAATCTCTGTCTGTGGACAGTTTGAACTAAAATAATTAAAAAGGGAAACTTAATAATATGGCAACATATTTTACCAGAACTGTCAGTTATATGATGAAAAAGTGACTGAGCAATTTTTAAGTTAGCTTAGTATATGTAGCATCAGATGTTAGCAGACATTGATTAGAAGATGCTAGTGCCATTCAGAATATTAAAAAGAATATATAAAATATTTCAGAGCTATTTTATTTAGAGACTTAACTATTCAGAATTAGAAATAAACACTAAGGCTAAAAATTCAGTATCATTCCGTGAATGGATAGACTTATTTTGCTGACAATGAGCACAATTCATTCTATCAAATAATTGCACGTTATGATTATATATAATCAGTTTAACAATAATTAGTAATGTACTTCTTATAAGAATTTCTAAATAGGACCCCTATAATGATTCTTGTATAAAGAAGAATTGGTCTAACTAAACCAACACAATAGTTGAGCAAATATATAATATGTAACAGTTTTCCAGTGTGAAGAATGAGGCTCACACTGGTTTTGAAATCCACAATTTTCAAGTTTTTTAATAGTACTGAAACAGCCACATCTGACTCAGACTTCGTGTCATCCACCCATGACAGTCTGCCTTCCTTGTTTTGTTTCTTCACTAAAAGTATTGATAACACCAATTTTTTTAAATTAATAAAGACCGAGTGTTTAGTATATTTTTCATCTAAGTATGAGGATTTCTCATTGCTTTTGTGATTGATGGATGTCCAAATAAAAGTCTACCAATATACTAACAATAACAACTTTTCTGTATTTTTTGTTTTCCAGTAACTTATACTCTTATAGAGGTAATTAACATAACTATGTGTGGTTCAGGAATATATTAAAGCACAACAGAAAAGGGAAGAAATAGCATTTTCTCTCGTTGTTTAAAGGTTACAAGAGAAAACAGAACCAACCATGAGGTATAACTGGATCAAAATATGATCAGACATTCTGGTAACCAAATTAATTATGTCAGACTACAGGCAGTTATTTCAGTCTACTTGACTTCATAAACAAAGGTCACCCTATCACTGTACTGGCAGTGAGAAATTCCCTGAGTTTACTGAGGGAGAGGGAGGCTTGTTGCTTTCCACGTTCCAGGTAACACGGATATAGTTATTTGCGTAATGCACTGTTATTAAAGCATACAGGAGACAGGAGCAGAGGACAGTGTGAGCATCTCATTATCTAAACTACTGTCTATATCAACATCCTGTTGATACCATATTTTTTTGTATCTTTTATTCTACACAGTCACCTCCTGCACATAAAAATGAACAAGGACAGGGTCGGAGGAAGAAAAGCATGTCCAGAAAGATGATGTTAAACATAATAAAAAGGGATGATACAGCAGATAGAAATCTCTCCCCTCTCAAAATCAACTAAATGATGCTGGAATGAGAGTAGGGCATGATATGCACTCTCAGCAGACTTTCATACGTCTCCAGTCAAGAAGTGCTCACTGACCCATGAACATAGCTTGCTAGTTTATGGCTTATGATATCAACAACCTAGTTAAAAAATCCAGTTTCCTCCAAGTTCAGTGAATAATTTTTTGCTTTTTCAGTGAGGAAAAAAATAGATTTAAGAATTGTGTATATATTTTCATAGGAAGTACTTTTGTTTATTCATAATAGAAGATAGCAGAATATCACAGCTTAGATTTATAGGAATAACAACAATCTTTTCAAAGTTGTTCCCTATGAAAAATAAGAAATTAGCCACCAAAAAATTATCTTGTTAGATGTACTGCGTGGATGCTGGAATCTCTCCACCAAGAGATTATATGTAGGGAGAGATATAAAAGTCAATCGCTAGTCAACTGCAGTTGTTAGAGGAGATGAATTTTCTTTCCAAACACCCGAATTTGATATAAAACATGGCTAAAATCCTAATGAAGGCAACAGAGTGGCTGCTGACGTAATCGCTTGAAGACTTTGACAAAGATAATGACTGGTCTGATCTTTTGGATATAGATTATGGCTCAATGGATGACTGATTTTGATAATGTAATGCCAAAATACTGAAAATGTGTGCCAGGCACAGCCAAAAGTAAGGTTTGGCACAATACCTTGCATTTGAAACCATATGTTTAGGTAAGTTTAGAGAAAAATTATTTCATTACAGTTTCAAGTTTTTTGGTTGAAGTGGAGCACTAGGTGAACAAAGAAACCTTCACATCCAAGAGCTGCAACTAAAATTCCAAAGAGGAGAGTTATGGTTTCTCTCTACTTTACGAACATTTGGTTAGATGATGATTCTAGAGACTGGACTACACATTCTCAATGTGCACATTTAGAATATTTCACAAAATTTTCAAATGTAAGCTATTCTGATGCACACCTGCCTTCATTTCCTTTTAAACAGTTTCACTTCATAGCACCTGTCTAAACAATCATTGCAATTGGGTCTGGAACCCAGATGTTCCTGACTGCACGATTACTATTCTGATGTCCTATTCTGAGTTATAAGAATATAATTATTAAAACAGAACAGCTTCAGCAGGAAAGAACAGGAAAAATACATTCAAAGGTCTCTTGGTTCATTATTTATCCATCTTCTTAGACATGGAAAATTACTTAGTAAACTTGGTGAATACAACAAGCTTCTGAAAAGGATCAGATAGCTCGTGCAAATGCTGCTACATCCCTGAAGAATCCAGACTGAGAAATATTTTGCATATATTTCAACAATAGTTACTGTGGAACCACTTTTTAAATTAAAGGTCCTAAAGTATTCACCCAACTTTGTAACAGCCACAAAAGTTTCATATTGACTAGAACTGTATTTTTCACTGAATAAAGCTATTAACTTTGAAAAATATTTCGACCTTCTTAAGATATCACAAATCAGCAGAAAAAAAAAGAGATGCTATCAGGAGATATCAGGGGTAAAAGAGAAGGTATCAGGAGGTTTATAAAAGACAAAATTAAGAGCAGATTAGGTGGATGTAAAAAGAAAAAGAAATGAAGTTTAAAAGTATCGATTTTATAGCCAGGACACCATGCATAATACCGAAAAAAAATAAAACAAAGCAGTAAAACCCATCAGTGCAGAGTCAGTAGGAAAAAATGCAAAGACAAAAGCCAAAAGGAAGAAGAGAAGTTTAAGGTAAGAGGAGAGAATGAACCCAAAAGGGAATAATTTTAATTTGAAACAAAATAATGTTTGCAGTTTATCTATGATTTCTAGTCATCTAATCTACCAGTGTAAAGTAAATAGTTTCAATTGTTAAGACTCTATTAAAACTAAGTGTTTAAAAAGAAAAGCTGAAGTGAAAGTCACTGTAAAGCATGGGGAAAGACTTAGTTTTTGCTTTTGTCTTTGTATGCCTTTAAAGAGGTAAATGAAAGGCCTTGTGACAGAAACTATTTAGGAATATTTAACTATTCAGTTATATATATATTATATATATATAATAGATATAATATCTATTCAATATCACTGTTATGTAGCACTCTAACTACAGAGAGCCATATTACACCAAGGGCTCAGCATGAAAAGCAATACCTGTGTGTGCATGTGCCATTTTTCAAGTTGACAAACTTGCTAACATTTTGAATAAGAAATTGTATTTTTCTGTCCGAGTTCACAACATTCTTGACTGATTTTTTTTTCTACTGATACAATTGTTTAGGATATACTCACTCCTACAGTAATCAATGAGCCTCACCACAGTCTATGCTTCTGCCTGCTCCCATACCGCAAAATACGCAATCATTTTTAAATTACTGGAACACTACATTTTTAGTCTATGCCATTTATCTCACCTAAGACAAACTTACTTTGCAGGAAGCCACATCAATACTCATAAATCCAGGCTGTAAATTTCTTGCTTTGAGAAAAACCAATTAACAACTGCCTAAGCAATGGAATAAGTCTCCTTGAAAAGTTTATTTGTGACTTCATAATCTAAATCTTTCACTTTCTGGCAATTTTTTTTTTGATTATCCATTTAGCTGAATATTCTTTCCATGATGTTTTGTTCCTTTGTAGTGATTTTTTTCATGCTATTTGTTATTTTTTACTAAATTTGTTTCTAGATGCCATACGTAAGTTGTTAGTTACAAAGAAAGCTATAAGATGTATGTTATTCCCTACTGGAATTGCATATATCATTGGGATTATGCTCACATCAATATTTGCAGGACCTCAAAGACTCCAGAGAGATCAGTGTCCTACTGTGTTATGTTCTGTATACGTTCAGGAGAGACACAGAAGAGCTGCTCAGCAAAGCTTATAATTGCGTATGCTCAAAATGGTAAAGGAATACTAGATCCCATTCCAATGAAACAGTAGAAATCATGTCAGATATTCAAACCTAATTCACTTTTCCATAATTATTATTCTTGTTTCACCACCTTATTTCTTCTCCCAATTTTCAGCTTAAAGATGTATTAATACCTATTTTATTTCCATTTATCTCCTAAGCTTGCTATTTTGCCTAATGAATTTTTCTTCCTCAGTATTTGGTGCACCGACCAATCCAGGGAATTCAACATACATTTTCTCCTCCTTTGTTCCAGGAGATGCAGGACAGATTTTTCTCAGCTCCTTCCATGGCAGTGTCTACTGTTCTCAAATGGTGTTGGTCAGGTTTTTACAAAGTATTCCTCCTCTCTACCAGAAATACCTGTGTGCTATACTTGGAAACAGAGATGAAGGAGTTTTCTGGCAACATAATGGTCTACCTAAGAAAAGTATTAAAACAATCACAGCTACTTGTCATCAATAATAAGCCTCACAACAAGAATTTTGAGTAATGAAATGTGAAATGTGTCAGTCTGATACACTTTGACCTCTGCAGAACCACTGCAGCAAAAGTAGTTATGAACCCATTCAACTAAAAACTGTTGATTTTTTTTTTTCCTGTGATAAATCACATCAAATCAGCTTTGAATATAGGCACTAAAGTAAGGGACACTGAAATAAATATATTAAATAAAATTTTTCGCTATAATGTCTGCTTATTTTTCAGAATTTTATATTTAAACCTCCCTAATCTACAGCTGAAGAAAAAGAAAAAGAAGCAGATACAACTCTTAACACAAAGCATACATGCACATTCCAATCTGTTAAGAAAGACAGGGATATTTTAGAGCCAGTTTTTGAAACAGAAACTGGCTTTAAAGTTGGGCTGAAAGTAGCAGTATTTGATAAAACATCATTGGTGTCTGCCATCATTATCTCCAATTCCAAACAGCTAAAACTGGCTATTCTTAACAAGCAATAATAATATTTTAATATTCAAAATAATTCATTCTTTCACTACAAAGGAAAGGAAAACCTAAATAAATTCTGTTCTAGTAAAAGTACTTGTCAGAATATGAATGAAAATGTATCATAATGGATATATGAATGGTATGTTAAAAAAGTAAGTAGATCACCACAAAGACTTTACTTCATTTGAATAAAAAAATAATTCCTAGACTACATCTTTCAGCTCTCGTAACTAATTCAAGACCAATGTATTTTAAATACTGATTTGGTAATTCCAGCAAACAGTATTGAATAATCATCATCCTCCTTTATGGACAAGAAAAATTGGATTAAATGAGAAGAAAGTGGACAAGTAGAGTGGACAAGTAAGTATAGACAGATTTTCTTAGTATTCTTGGGTTTTTTTGAAATTGGAAAAAAAAAAAAAAAACCACCCCAAAAAACAACCTATGATGATCTGAAGTCTATAAACCAGGAAAGAATTTAAGATACTTTCACCATTATTTTCAAAGATACTAAAAGCAACTAACTCTGCTGGTAGATAAATTTTGCATGCTTTTCAAGTGAACCCTTTATTACTTGCAAGGAAGAGAAGGCTCGCACCGAGAAATCTGTACTGAGGAAACAAATGACTGCCTTCTTCCAATTTAGTTTAGCCCATAGACAGTAGCTTTTATCACAATCTACTACTTTTAAAGGTATAGATTAGATCTGGGGCTGACTGATATGCCACAATTTATTACAATCACAATTTTAGCAGGTTTATGTAGACTATAAGTTACTCTTGGATTTTACTGAATTGTTTTATTCTACAGTGCTTTAAGACTTTTGGACTTTACGAGCTGAATTGTTCCCTAAATTGTCTGCAGATGTGTGAGAAAGTAAGAAAACAGAGAAAGCAATAAAAGAACCACTTTCAGTTCCTTTGAAAGATTAAAAATATCATTTACAGTTTTTGCTGGATTAACCAATACTTATTCCTATAACAGGCTTCACTAATAAGTATATTCTTCCTTTTAATAATAACTATATTTGCATAAAAAATTAAAAACTTCAGGATCATTTTTCAAGTCGGCTTCACAAACAGCCTCCTTTAATGCCAAAGTGTTCTTTATTGAGCTCTCTCAGAGGGAGAAAGAGGGTGAGAGATAATGTCCATAAGAAATATCCCCATGAAAGTAAGTGGTCTTCTTGCAAGCTGGGTTTATAGGACCATGGCTTTGTTCTTTTTCCAACAGGTAGGAATCAACAATTTCACTCATTTGGATGATGAACTTAATGACATGATGGTTTAAATGGTTTAGATGATGACTTGGTGTTGTATAGGTTGTTAAGTTAGGTAAGATTTTTGACTTGATGATCTCTATGGTCTTTTCCAACCTTTTCCAACTGGTTGCATTATTTGTTCATATCTACTAATGCTTCCAATACACAGAGGATATTTTAGCACCTAAATAATACAGAATATGTGGCCACCTTCCAGAAGATCTTTTTTGTGTCTGGATGAGAAGTTTTGTCCTGTTTTGTTTATGTAAAATATGTACCTTCACTCTTCAGCTAATTGAAGTAGTTTTACTATTTGTTTTGTAATTAATTTAAATTCTGCAGGTTCCACTGCAGAATTCTGCTTCTATGTCAAAATTGTATGAAAATAAGAATATTCTCCACTCTTTTCCAACATACTGTCCACTCTCTGATACAGGGGACAATATGCACTCAGTCACACACAGCAAAACATAATTTGAAGTTGTTATAAATAACTAATCTCCTAGCAGGTCAGTTGCCTTAGTCCATTTAAACAACTCAAAACCAAGATCTAAACTAATTCAATCCCTTTGGAAAATTCCATTAAAATCTCACCTACACCTCTAGGTTTCTGAGTATTTCTGTCCACCTTTGAACTTTGAAAAGCTTCGAACTTTTTCTGAGGCTCAGTTCTGAGCTGGCAATGCAATTGCACTTACACACACAAGGAGTAGTCAGTGAAAATTCATTACATGTACCAATGCAATGCCTTTCCAAAATGAAAGGGAACATTCAGAAGTCTAGAAAAAAAAAAAAAAAAAAAAAAAAAAAAAAAAAAAAAAAGCAAATTAATAGAAGAAGAAACATCCAGATGTATGTATTACATCTGCAACACTAAAGGAATGGTTCTAGAAGTTAGTAATGACAACAGCTGCTTAACTGTATAGTTTAAAAGCCTACAACAAGAAATTATATCTTTGCACCTCAGTACTTAGACAAAATCTATTGACCAGAAAATACATCAATAGGAGGACAGACATGAAAAACATTTGAATGAAAATTTTCAATACACATTAAATTATCTCAGAATACTAAGTGTTTGGCATCTCTCAGAATTTGGCTCCAGTGAGGGGACAATGCAAAAGCCATTGTCTAAATTTCCAGAATTCTAGGAAAAAAGTCTCTTTTCTCCATTTGTTTCAAGCTCAGCCAACTTTACTGAGAAATTTACTGTATCTCGTTTTAACTGTAACTCAGAGCTTTGTGCTGTGCCTTGACCTTGTCACAGGCTGGCAGGCAAAACCAGAACAACTACATGTAATGTGACAATATTCCCTTACTTCTACAGTCTGAGCACTTGACAAGCTGTAAGACAAGCTTTGGAACCATTTTAATCTAACTCCAAATGTCAGAAGGGGAATGATACTACTTAAATGGAACTTAAATATTTAAAATTCAGTGAGCACCTTCATGAAAATGAGTCTTGGGTACCACACTTCCAAAAGGAGTTTAATAGACATTGATTACTTTTTTCCTAAAATAAAAGAAAAAATGTCAAAATAAAGTTTTCTCTATTTTACATGGAGAAGTTGTTCTTTGACCCTTAATCATGTGTCCACCATTTACCAAATGTCAGCAGCTGGAAGACATTCACTGTGAATGTAAGTGCTCCCATTCTAACAGCATAACATCTTTTGGCTTCACACATATGTGGCTCACACATTAAAAGGGTCCAAGTTCTTTATTCAAGCTAAGCATAAAGCATTTGAGAAGTGGAAGAAAAATATGCCTTTGTTTAGATCTTACATAGCTCTAAATATTGAGCTTTAGAATAATACTTTTATTAACAGAAAATAATTACATACTTCCTTACTACAAAGTTAATTTGGTCTATTTCTAAGCAGCCAGTGTAAGAAGAAACCATAACAAAAGACTGCAGGATCCATTGTCTTTACTACTTATGTAAGACCAAATTCTCAGAATCTTCAGATACTTCTGCTTGTGAGAAGAAAGGGAGAAATGTAGAAAGAATTTAGGGAAGTCTTCTAGTACATAAAAGAGGCCTTCAAGAAAGCCAAAGGGAGTTTTTTTACAAGACAGTGTAGTGATCAGAGAATCACAGAACATGTTGAGTTGGAAGGGACCCACAAGGATCATCGAGACCAACTCTTGGCCCTGCTCAGGACAAGAGTCACACCATGAGCACAAAGAGTATCATCCAAACACTTCTTGAACTCTGTCAGGCTTAGTGCTGTGACCACTTCCCTGGGAAGCCTGTTCCAGTGCCCAACCAACCCCTGGGTGAAGAACTTTTCTAATACCCAACCTAAACCTCCTCTGACACAACGTCAAGCCATTCCTGCAGGTTCTGTCACTGGTCACCACAGAGATCTATTTCTGCCCCTCCTCTTTCCCTTACAAGGAAGCTGTAAACTGTAATGAGGTCTCCCCTCAGTCTCCTCTTGTCCAGGCTGAACAAAACAAGTGACCTCAGCTACCCCCCATGTGGCTTCCCCTCAAGGCCCTTCACTGTCTTCATAGCACTCTTTTGGATGCTTTCTAATAGCTTAATATCTTTGCTGTGTTGCAGAGACCAAAATTGCACACAATATTCAAGGTGAGGCCACACCAGTTCAAAGCAGAGCAGGACAATCACCTTCCTCGACCAGCTGGTGATGTTTTGCTGGATGCCCCCCAGGACATGGTTGGCCCTCCTGGCTGCCAGGGCACTGCTGACTCATATTCAACTTGCCATCAACTAGGACCCCCAGGTCCTTTTCCACAGCATTGCTTTCCAGCATCTCATTCCACAGTCTGTACATACATCAGTGTTGCCCCATTAAGGGTGTAGAATGTGGTACTTTCCCTTGTTGAACTTCATACGGTTGGTGATTGCCCTGTCCTCTAATTTGTTGACGTCTCTCTGCAGGGACATTTTGGCCTCAAGGGACTCAACAGCTCCTCCCAGTTTTGTGTCATCTTCAAACTTGCTTAGTATCACTTCTAGTCCTTTATCCAATTCATTCATGAAGATATTGAAGAGCACAGGGCCTAAGATGGAGCCCTGTGGAACCCCAGTAATGACAGTGCCAGTCTGATGTCACCCCATTCACTGTCACCCCCTGCGCTCTCAAGCTGTGAGCCAATTGCTCACTCATTGCATGATGTGTTTATCCAGAGGTATGGAGGAATACTTCAAATTGAAGGAGGGTAGGTTTGGACTAGATATGAGGAAAAAACTCTTCACTGTGAAGGGAGTGAGGCACTGGAACAGATTTCCCAGAGAGATTGTGGATGCCCCATCTCTGGAAGTGTTCAAGTTGGATGGGGATCTGAGCAACCTGGTCTAGCAGAAGGTGTCACTGCCCGTAGCAGAGCAGTTGAAACTAGATGACCTTTAAAGTCCCTTCCAACTCGAGGATCCTCATCCTTTGGAATACAACAATCCTATTAGCTTTGAAAATGCACAGCTACACTCTTCTTAACTAAACCCTTTTATAGATATTTTAATGTTAACCTAAAATAGAGAACATATATTTCATCATTTAAACACATTTCATTTGTATTCAATAAAGTAAATTTAAAGTAATTTAAATAAATTATTCCTGGACTTTCTTTATGGTTTGAGATTTTTAATGTAAAGTATTCCACTGGGCCAACTTAGAATCACACAACGTTATATTAACGTTGTGACTTTTAGAAAAACCATTCATACATTTGTGCATTTAATGGTACTTGACTTCTAGCCTTACGCTTCATAATGCTCTATTGCACCATAATTCATATCCTGTCACATCCATGGCAGACTGAGAGAATTTGAATTTACAGACACTAGGAGGTTGGGCAAAGAATGACAGCTGAATTGTAACCTTTGAAATGTGTAAAGGAAAATGTAATTTGATTTTTTTTCTGTGATATTCCTAGAACAGACAATATAGGATAAATAGAGAAAGAAGAACATACAAATATCTGAAAGCAGTAGGTGAAGGAACAGAAGAAAGATTTATTTACAATATGATAATGCAGACAATGAAAAGCAAACATGATCCTACCTAATTTACAGCTGGGACAATAATAGACACAATTTTCAGCTTCTTAATTACTGCTATGTAAATGTAATATGGGCCTCATGTCCAGGCACTATGGTCTAACTAAAGTACTATCTTCATGGATTATCTTCTTTCACCTTTGGAGAAAAGAAATAACATTTTCTTATTTACACAATAGGGGAGCAGTCTAGCCAATTTAACTGACATCTCCATAATTTAAGAAAGCATGAACCATCACAAAGTGCAAGGACACAAACACACAGTCCTGAGTGCGAAGGAAAAATTGAACAGCAATAGTTGTCACAACTGGAGCTTTGGAGCTCTTTTCCTGTTGCTAACAGCAGGGTTGCTCATATACTTTGTTTACACATATAGTATAATAATCTGCATCACTTACATTTGTTTATGATTTGTGTATGATTACTTACTTTCACCAATTCATTCAGTTGTTTCAACCTGTTTAAGAATGTACAAGAGTGCATAAAAATCCAATTTCATCAAAACTCACAGCAGAGGGCAAGCACTGAAGATACTCTATCCACATGGGGGTTGATAATTCATAAATCAGTTACAGATAGATACTGAGTTCTGAAAACCTCCATCTGGGACACAACAAATGTCAACATTTCCTAGGATCAGTGCTTCATGAAATTTAAGGTATCAACACACAGTTTCAAAAAACCTTGATCAAAAATAGAATTGCTCAGAAATCAATAGAAAAATGCTTCAATAAATATGTAAGGGGTTATTGTCATAAAACAGAAAAATCCTCTTCTTTGAATAATGACACTGCACACTAATTTAAGATAAAAATCCATAGCAAATGCTTTAGGATTTTTTATAGTCCTGTAATTTTGGAAATATATAATGATCAGGAATGGACTCATAGACACACTTACTATAGCACACGTGAACTGGATGTCCCAAGTTGGAAAAAAAAAAAAGGGAAAAAACCCCCGCAAAACCCAGAACACAAACAAACTCCAACAGCTCTGAGATTTGGGAGGGAAACAAACAAACAAACAAAACCCCCCAAGCTATATATATATATCTTTGCATAGGAGAATATTTTCACATTAAGCAATTGTTTATGGCACACATACAATTCTATCTTCCTCACTCTTATGATATACGGAATTGATGGGTCTTTCCATGTATGCTTAAATTTCTCCCTAAAATCATAAATAATAATAGATTTAAATTTAACAACCTCTTTCTTTAAAAGCCTTACTCTTCCTCTCCTGGCATTCCACAGTCTAAAGTATGTCTCATCTTTCATGCAGTCTCATTAGAAACTGTCAAGTCATGACAACAAATCACTAAGAATACTAAGAAGTAGAATAACCAGTAAGGTAGAGGCAGACGGGAGGCAGCAGGCGACACCATGACAGCTGAGGATGGTACCTAGCTACACATGATGAGCTCACCTTAGCCCACTTCATTTCTCTATATATGTGATACACTTGCAATGTCTGCACTTATCAGCTGTGTCACCAGGGAAAAAAAAATCAAAGGAGTTAATATAAATTATTTCTCTGCCTTCCTTAACATACACAATAAGAAGCAACATACCTGCAATTGTGCCAGGTAATTTTGGCAGTTACAAAGACAGAAATACCAGTACAGGATGTGTTTCTTTATTCTTATCATCTGTTCCTTGTGCAGCCTATCAGATTGAAAGAAGGCCATGGTCCTTTACTCAAAAGCTCAGATTGTGAATGTCTTAAATTTCTTTATATAGGTCTGTGCAAATACATCCGCTTCCACATCTGGAGCTGTACATGTCAGAGGCTTACAGTACCCATCTAAGAAAAAGCATACAATAAAAATTTCAATAGACTCAGGATTGGGCCTTAACTTATTATACAGGTCAATATTGTATGAAACATGGAGAATGAGGGTTACAAGAATAAAATTCTATAAAACAAGTACTAAAAAATTACATAAGTCATACATTTTGATTTCCATTTTCTTAAAGTAAAAAAAAAAAAAAAAGCAAAAAAAAGCTTTCTTTGAGAAAGAATTCACTCATGAAAATGTCAGCAGAATTCCATTTCCAACAGCAATAAAAATGCACATTTAATAATTTAAAGCATTATTTCTCTTCTAAATCCCATCAACCTAGTTTTAAATGTATATCGAATCGAGTGGCCAGGAACTATAAGGTTGTTAAATGGTACTGCTGGTAACAACACTGAATAAATCCTGAGTCACAAGAGTATTCATTAAAAAGATCATCTATATTTAGAAGGCTTATACAGACTGGACTGGGCTCATTTAGCTGTTATTAAAGCAGACAAAAATTTTCAGAACCAATAGGCTTTTGAAATTGTACAAATACAAAGTTTATAATAGGGTGAGGAGAAAACAGTGAAAAAGAGAAGGTTATTGTTTGCAAAAATTTTAAACTCCTGAGGGCATCAAAGGCATTAATTTCTAAATCCAAAAGAGTAAAACTAAACCATTGTCTATTGCTTGGTAAGTACTGAGATTTTTTATTACCGTGGAATTTTATTACCATGGTCTACTAGAACATGGACTGGACACTTTAGTAATGTGATTTAACTGTTATTTACTCCAACAGAAATGAGGTATTGGGATGCTACTGCAAATTAAATGCACACTCTGCATTCAAGATATAAATCTTATTCTCTGGAGTACAAAGAGCAAAAAATACTTAGAGAAATTTTAAAAGACAAGGAATTCTGAATCATAAAAGTCCTTATGTCAGTATATTGAATAAATCTTCCAAGTTCATAAACATTAATAATTTGAATTACTTTTTACTTAACTGGAAAATGTGCTAGGTTCATTCAGATATGTCCCNTCTCTAACAGATTAAATAGATGGTTTTTTGGACAACATTCTTTGGTGACAACTCTGTATTTGATACACTTGGACTAAGTCATGAAGTCCTGAGTTTGCCTTTGTTTTCAGTTTATTTAGAATTAATGAGAGAAATCTCCTATCTTTTATTTCTATGTGAAACCATGAGGATGAAAGAAAAAACTTACTGAGTTCCTTTCCAAAGACATGATATTATTGTACTAGAGTAGTGGCATAATGCAAGTTATTTAATTGTAAACAGTTTTCCAATGGTTAACAGTCAGGTCTGAGACTCCAGCAGACAGCCTGAAAAGAGTTAATTACACAGGACAGAACCTCCTTGCTAATGTCTTTTATAATAGGTCTTTAATTTCTACCTTGTAGATTGCTTCCCTAGGACTCCTCTGTCCAGCACACCGGGTTATAGACACCTTTCCTCCATTTTTCCTAGTCAGATGACATCCTTATTATGATATGAGCTACAAGACCAAATAATCTGTTTATTTCTCTTTCTGGAAAGGAAGGGCAGAGCACTCATACCAGAAAATATCAGACAATATCTGTATTTATTTAGACTTACCAAATCTATACCATTCCAGGATCATATTTTCACTTTAGTCCAACTTTGTGGGCAGTATTTGCTGTATGTCGAACGTTTGCCTTCGCCAAAGAACATGTATCAATTAAGTAACTCACTCTGGAACTCAAGACCATGAACTGTGTAGAGACAGGTAAAGGGACAGGGAAATGATTATTCAGTGCTGTTGATGCTCCTCCTCCATTAATCTCCTGTGGCACACTTGGGAAACAACCTGCAAAGGGAGGAGTCAAGGGAAGTGAGGGGACAGGCAAGAAGGCAAACTGAGATACATATAAGAACTAGAACAGTAGCTTGTGTTTTTAATTCCTTCATTAAGAGAATCTAGGACACCCTAGATCAATGAATGTAAGAAAAAAATCTAAGAGGAATACTTGAAGTCAAGGGTAGGTTCTTGAGGGCGCTCACTGTGCTTGTAGACTGACTGACTGGGTTCCGCTTTCCACACCTACAATATAAATGTATTTTGATAGGAATAAATGCACAAGAAAAACAATTTCCATTTCTGTTGACTGTTCTACAAATTGTATTCTCGAGCTGTAGACTAGCATGCATGGGTGATAGTGGAAAATAATGAAAATAAATAGAAACAATACTTCTTGAACAGGTCCCAACACAAAAACAAAGTCATATGGTGTACACTTATCCTCTGTGAATATGCAGTACAGCATCACGATATCTTGGAGAGTTAGACATATTCTGCCTGATATTTTCTTCCAATTTCTCAATGTATGTTGAAACTGACGTTTCTCCCTAAGGAGCTGGTGAAATTAGGGACATCAGAAAGAATGCAGAAGAGACTAACCCACTTATAACTTTTCATTGAGTAAAACCTTAGAAATCACTTGTTTCCAATTGATGGAAGACACATAAAAGATAAAAATTGTACATAAAGAAAAAAAATTAAATATTTTTCTTCAATTTTTGGTTGATAAATATATTTATAAATCAAGTACTTTGAGTTTCTTTGCACAAAAGAAAAACTCTCAGGTCTGTATTAATTTGTTACTGTATAGATTTCACATTTCGTGTCAGGTTCCAAATTTTGTTTCATCTGTATTTTCAAAATACTAAATGACATCATCCATTGCTTTCCACTGAGAAGTCTTCAAACCATTACAATGTCACTTTTAGTAAATCACAGACTCATAGGCTTGTATTTCCACCATGAAAGGATGCTGAAGCCTTTGCGAAAGGGAAGGAGATAGATGAGAGAC
>VXBA01004776.1:42971-67197 GCA_013399895.1 Serilophus lunatus | reverse complement strand
CCCCCCCCAAAAAAAAAAAAGTTAAACAGAATTACAGGATTTCAAATCAAACAAAAGAAGCATTTTTTTAAAGCAAGGCTATCAATTTGGAATGGCATCTTTATGGTTTTTTTCCATGTCAAAATTGTTAGCCTCCAGTAATTTTTAATTTTCATTGTTTATTGTGACAAGGTAATTTGTTTTTCTGTTTATATATTCCTTCTCTAGCCACAACCATATTCTCCTCCCTGTCTTATTTCTCAGCCACTCTTCCTCCTGGCCTTTATGTGAAAGAAACGGCTTTTTCCTCCTAGAGTGAATTGTGTTGTTCAGAGATAGGCATGTGTGCCTATAAGACAACAAGAATAAATGTTTTAGAGAATGAGTTCCATTATCTGCCCAATGGCCCTTGAAAGTTAATGGGGAGTATTCAGACTGGTTCATTCTCCTTAAATGTAAAATCATCTATAGAATTTTTATACCTGTTCAAAAGTAAATTTGTTTTTATCACTTGCATTCTTTTCAGCTCCTTGAATTAAGCTTACAGAAAATTTCATTGCTTCTTTTCCACTGTAGTAAATTGCCATTTTAGTCTTATAAAAATCAGGGTTATCTTTATTGCAGTAAACTACTATAATTTATTTCCTTTACATTCTGGGTATCCACAGTAATGAGAGAAAGCATGAATGTTTGTCTATCTTCCTTGGATCAGAAGAAATATTATTACTGCTCCAAATAATTGCAGCCAACTTACTCTGATTCATGGGGTCCGCTTTTTCACTAATTAAACAGGCCTTACTATGTCTGTACAGACTGGTGAGCCAGTTGTTCAGGACTGTGTTCAGACAGCTTTAGAATGTCTCCAAAGATGGAGTGTTTCCTGTACAAACAGAAGCTCTTGAGTTTCAGTTTGTGTCCATTGCCTCTGGTCCTGCGTAGTGGGTTAGGAAAGCAGTTTTGTCTTGAAAGGGGGGAGATTGTTTTCTTTAAACTTGTTTTTTTTTTTTTCCCCTTTCCTTGAGAAGGGAAACAGCCAACTTGGATGGTGAGACCCCTTCCCGGGTGGTTGCAGGAAGTGACTACGGGACCATGTCTCACTGGGGGCCCCCTCCCCCAGCGACCGTGCCGGGGCTGGTGCTCTCCCCAGGTGGATCCAGCCCGTGCTGGGGCTGGGGTTCTCCCTGGGCTCTGCGGGCCTCCCAGTCCATGGCTGGCCGCGGGGCCCACCCGGAGAGGGCCTGTGCAGGGCTCCCCCGAGGCCGGGTGGGGCTTCTCCCCAGAGCCATGTTTCCAAGTGCCTGCAGGGCTGGCCCTAGCCGGGGCCATGTCTGGCTGCGAGGCCCCCTGAGGCTATGCTGGGACTGTCCATGAGTGCCTGCAGAGGTTGGCCCGGCGCAGCCTGTGCCTAGACACGGGCTACCCCCAGGGCTATCCTGAGCCTGTCCCCGGGTGCCATGCGGTGGCGGCCCAGCCCCGACCCCCCCCCGCCCCCCGTCAGTAGCCAGTGCACAGGGCAGGGTTGGCTCCCTGGGCCACCGCCACCACTCAGAGTGGATCCATGGTGGCAGGGGCAGCCCACGGGCGGTGCCACCGGTCCCGGGAGTGCCCCGCAGCTGGCGGCAGTGGCAGCCACCGAGCCCTGGGTCCAGAGCACATGTTTTTTTGGCGGGAAGCGCCATTTTGCTAAGAGGGCCAAAATCTCAGAAAGGGGCAATGCCCAACACTGCCGATCAATAGGAAGATAGCTTGACTGTGAAGAGGACTCCAAGTTCACACAATATCAAGAGCTCAAAAAAGCCATGAAACCCAGAAGTCTTGCCCTTTTTGGCCAGCTCATTGTGGTCCAGATAATATCAACTGCCGCTCTTCCTGGTCCTTCCTGGTTCTCTTCATCCTGCAGCAGCACCGGAGCCCCAACAGCAGCACCAGAACACCACCCAGCTGCAACAATGCGGTATTTTTCCCCTTGGGTTCTCAGGGGGAGGGTGCTTCTCACTGTTTTGTCTTTCAGGGGCTCCAAGATCAGGAGATACCACCTTCAAGGCGGCTTTCCCTTCCTTCCCTCTGCTCCTCAGCCCACCAGTCTGCTTGGAGGAGCAGTTCGCCACTTTGGTTTTTTTATTATTGCATGACATTGTCAGGTGGTTATTTGTTGTATCTGTTTAGTGCCTTTAGAGGGGTCCTATAGTTCTATAGAGACCCATAGAAAATAAACTTACTGTTTGCTGTTGCATCTCTATTCAGTCTTTCATCACTGTTGTGCCCCCTAGTGCTAAAATCACCACATCCTGGTCCTGTCACTGGGCACTCACTGAAAAGAGCCTGGCTCCATACTCCTTGCACCCACTATTCAAGTATTCATTAATAAAATTTTCCCTAGGCCTTCTTTTCTCCATGTTGAACAGTCACAACTCTTGCAGCCTTTCTTTCTATAAGGTACACCAGTCCCTCAGTCAGCATTGTGGGTCCTTCACTGAACTGTCTCCAGCATGTCCATGTCTCTCTTGTACTGGGCAGCTCAGAACTGAACGGAGCACTCCAGGTATTACCTCACCAGTGCTGAATAGAGAGGAAGGATCACCACCCTCGACCTCCTGGCAGCACTCCTCATACAGCCCAAAATGCTGGTTGCCTTCTTTGATGCAAGGGCATGTTGCTGGCTCATGCCTAGGTTGGTGTCCTCCAGGACTTCCAGGTTCTTTTATGCAAAACGGCTTTTCAGCAAGTCAGCCCCAGCATACACTGGTGCCTGCAGCTGTTCCACTCCAGGTACAGCACTAATCCAAAGCAGCAATTTAGTAGGATACCACAAAGTGATGAAAACTGGAAAAAATTACCACCTTCTATAAATAAACACAAATATTTCTTTGCATTTATGTGTGTATATGTACACACACAATGTGCATACATGTATATTTTTATTTGCTTAAAATATGTCATACACACAAGTAAATGTTCTATACATTAAATTATATTTCTTTCAGATGCCTGCACAGAAAGATATATGCAAAAGAGCTTTAATAATATTTGATCTGACAGCAAAGAGTAATGAACTTCAGAAACATTTTTAACAAAGGCCAAGAAAAAACTCCATTTTATGAATGTATGATTGACAGTACAAATAGAAAGAGTTGAACTCCATTTGACACAATGGTACCTTGTTTCCAATTTAGTAGAAAGCAGATCTTAACAGAAGACTCCCAGAAGCCTTCCCATCAGTACATCAGTTTTATCAGGAGCTCAGTTGACAATAATGGAATCACGGTAATATTTTTTATACAACATGCAACATACATGTCATATAAGCAATGATATGAGCATCCCCTCAACATCTTGGGTAAGGCTGGTCTGTACTTTCTGTTCTATATTTATCATTCAGGTAGCAAGACACTATAATTTGCCTGAGGCTAGACTAGAGCTCAACTCAGACTCTGGCACTCCTATTTCTTTGGCTGATTTCCAAATCACATCCTCAGGCAGCGAACATGAAATTGAATTTTAAGGATGCAATTTGCTTATGATAAGGCTGCATCTTTTTTGTTTGTTTTCAGGTTTTCCATCTCCTCACTACTATTGCAGAGCGTAGTAATAATAAAAGAATGCACTTCCTGGGCCATTGCATAAAGCCATCTAGTGTCATGCCCTATCCCAACAACAGCAAGGACCAAAAACTCCAAGGAAAGCACAGAAAGCATGCATATAGCATATAGTGATACATATTACTGCACATTTTCTCTCAGCTTCCAGCAATGCAGTCCTCATTAACCAAAGGTGAAACTTTAAGGTTAACGTTTTCTTATTGTATTTATGTATCTCCCTTCACATCTTTTGCATACTCCATTTCCTTCTCTTCTTTTCATTCTTTCCTTCGTTCTCCCCTACCATTATCATCTTACTGCTTCTTTCCTAGATCACTAAAAATCAAATGTCTTCTGTCTCCTTCACCATGTTTCTCTTCAGAAAAGACCCTTTCTTTTACCTTATGCAGTGCATTGTGTCTCATGTTCTACGACTGGGGGGAGCAAGAGCAGCAGCACTTTTTCGCATTGACTTAAAAGCATATTATATTATACCAGTCCTCATGCCCCTTGGCAAGCTCTATTGGGATGGGAGAGGTGATGTCAACTATTAGTTTGCAAATGTGGATGTGTGAAAGTTGTAATAGACTTGGGAACCATTTCAACATCTCTAGTTCCACAAAAGAAATTCCTATAACTTTTAAAAAATATGTTGCCATTACTTTTCCTAATAATATTTCTCAAGTTCACCTTGGTATTATTCTCTAAGTTTTCCTCACATTCAGAAACTTTTTTTACAAAAATTAGATTAATATTTTTTACAAAGAAATACAAAATTTATTAACATTAACTATTTAAAATCCATTCTTTCACGAAAAGGCAGTTGCAGCTTTACCAAGAACTAGAGAGTTTCTCTTATGTTTTCCTTTCTTTTGTAATTTTGATGCTGATGGAAAGGAATTGATTTCCTAGCAGAACAATACCTACCCCAAAAGTAAATTTTTGTCATGCTCAAACATCCACAAATACTTTCCCGTAGTGTGTGACCAGGCTAACAGCAAAGTAAGTTTCAGTAACAAGTCTATTTAAACAAAAGTATTTCATTCTGCTCTATTACACAGACCCACTATATTATCGTGCATGAAATGTTCAGCTGATTATCACATATTGTAAAAGGAAGAGAGTTCCATACGGTCACAGTCCATATATATATTTACATATGGGTGTGTACAATAGACTGTATGGGTGTTATCTTACATCATTCAGAAAAGCATTATTGCAAACGAAGAGTCATTTTCATATCAAATGGGGCAATAAACTTGTAAATGGTTATTTTCCAAAAGATACAATTAGCTCAAAGTTATGTATGCATGACTTATTCTTTCACCACTACATTATGATAGCATTTGTATCTAAAGTAGAGCTGTAATCATTAGAGTGTACTAGTCTAATGAGGAAAAGCTTTTAGGAACAAGGTATTATTTAGACTAAGTCAGCAATAAGTCTCAGTTTTGAATTTAAAGTAACCCCACAAAGTTATTCTAGGATTACATCCTGAATGTTGAAATTTCTGTCTGTGCAGTTGAATGAGTAATAGGATGATTTACTACATACAAATAAATATGGTTTGCATCTAAGGCTTCTTACTCTCATCATCCAACTGAAGGTCTTAAAACTGAAGAACATTTTATTCCCTTTAACCTGAACATAAATATCCTGTAACTCATGGTTAAGATCAAAAATATCTAGTTTTATTAGCTCTAAGGTGAGATCTAGATCTTTGACTTACTGTTAAAGAGGCTGTAGCACAGACTTACAGTAGGATGTGTTTTCCAGAGAAAACTCAAACCTAAAATTTACCAGACATATTTTCAAAGGAAATTCCCAGCTCTCACTGACTTCACTGGGTGTTGAAGGCTTTCATTCATCTTGGTAATTAAGTGTTCTGTAGAGAGTCTTTTGAAGTGATTTGTGAGATTTATCATCTCTCATGGTTAGCACTTTGTTTAATTTAGCACTCTTTTATACTACAAAAGAAAAGCCTGAAAACAGTCACCAGAAGTCAGAATTCATGTTTTTGTATGCAAACAATCTAAGATGACATAAAATAAATCATAATACACTGCCAAGGATTTCAAGGAGTAATGATGTCCCACAGAAGTGCTTAAATATGCCTTCCTTGAATTAGCTCTGATTCTCTCAAAATTTAGAATGAAACAGAACTTCATTTTGGAAAAAACAAACAAACAACCAAACAAAAAACCCCAACCCAACCAAACAAAAAACAAACTGAAAAAACAAAATCCTTTCTGAATACAGAATTTTTATCTCTATCTGAATGGCTGATATTTAATCCCGTATGTTACACTGGTTTTTCAAATTGAAGATGCTTATTTCTGGCTTGAATCTGATGGTGTCTAGTCTCTCATTGATGGAGGGCCAAAAAATGTCATGATTTTATATTTTTTTGTTGAAGATGGAAATTGTTAGCCATCTGCTTCAGCAATGTGATTTTGCGTAGAAAAAAAAAATACATTACTTACAGACTATTCCCATTATTTCAGTTAATTGTGCCAGGCTCCTTGCTCTCCAGATTTTAAGAATCTCAGTAAGTCTGTACCCAATTATTTCCATAATTAAATCTCCCCAGAACCCTACTTCAAAAGGACAAAGATACCTAGGAAAGGCCAAAGTACAGAAGTGACAAGCAAGATTTTTGCTTCTTCAATCCTTCCAGCCACATAAACATGATGCCGTTACCTGCAGTGTGATGGGTGGCCCAGCTGGGCTGGGGACAGAATTTCTCAGCAGAGGTGGGAGGTGGAGGGCTCCATTGGTTTTTGGCCTGAGAGCTAATGGCCTTTCATAGCGGGTGAATTCCTCTCCTGAATGTTGGGCAGGGGGAGAGGTATAGTATGCCTGCATTTTTGCCTCCACACCCTACCCTTTGCTCAGGACATAGAAGGATCCTATGAGGGACCAGCTGGGCTCACTGGTTTTTCAGCTGCAATCCTGGGAGAAGTCTTGGCGCTGTCACGCTGGTGCGGTTTTCTCCCAACTGCTACCCTGGAACCAGACTCTGCCTCTTGCTGCTGCCTCTACCTCGCTCAGGGCAGCTCCCATGTCCAGGTGGACCCTGCAGCAGCTCCAGGAGAAACAGAGAGAATGAGCCCTGCCTAACTCAGAGTCAGCTAGTCTACCTTTTCCCTATTTCCCGCTGTTCCTGTATCAGACAAGTGACTCACCCATCTCAGCAGCAAAACCAGGTGAATCCCCATTCTATATGTGGAGAGCCTGCAGGACCTGCCTGTTTCCCCCACAGCCATGACCACACTAAGGAAAAACAGGTGGAGGGGGAAAATGGGGTGGGGTTTGCTGGGGTGATTTTTTTGTTGCCATTGTGTTACTGTTTGTTCCTTTTTAATATACATATATATATAAAAGTAAATAATTGCTTCTTTCTTTTTCTGTATTATTTGACTGAAAACCTTTTGATTCACAAGGTACAGTAAAGTGGAGAAGGAGTTTTCATTTCCACTCCAGGAAGGTTCCCATATTCCTTGGAAGGTGTTGTTCTAACCTGGGACATACACCCAAGTGCCTCCTTGAATTCTTTCCTCTGTCACTGCTTTACATCAGCTGCCTCGGAACAGCATTGTTCCACCTAAATGTGAATGAGCTTCTGCAGATTTGGTCTGTTGTGCCTGCATCACTGTAACCAGATTTCTCTCTGTTATGTGACAGAGGTGCAATTCAAACCTACAGGGAGAAAACATTAATTCATAGCATCATATTCTTCATTACTATTCAGTGAGGAGTTTTGTCATACTGAAATTTCTTCTGTGTCACTAAGAAAAAGAATGGATTTCAGTAACATTTGATACAAACTTGGTCTATATTTTCCTATTTCTGCAGACATGCCTATTAAACACTATCATTAATAATGCTAATTACTAATTACTGAACTTCTATGGCTGGGCTGTCAGGCTATCATAAAAGAGTCACTCAGAAATAGCAGCCATCACCAACATCAGTGTTATACAGAAGCCAGGACAAAGCAGAACTAAGTTATACTAATATCTTGTTTCAGAGTACCAGTGTAAATCTGAAACAAATCCCTCGCTGCCTCTACTTGCATTGGTTCAGCACACTGGATAGATTGGATGAGCACAAATTTGATAACCTCTACAGGAAATAAAACTGGAAATTCTGCTTCAGCAGTACACAAAATACCATCTATTCCCTATTACTGAATCACATACATGAGGGGGATATCCAATCCAGAAGACAAGATTAAACCTAGTTCAAAGAAAAACAATGCTTGATGTATATCACAGGTGTTAGAGTCTCAGCTTCAGGCTAAAGATGCTTTCCTATTCTGCGGAATTACATGCTGATACAGACCTTGCTAAACGCTCTGTCCAACAGGCCAATGAGTCCGAGCCTAGCAGATGCAATACTGCTATCAAAGAGCAATCATACATAATCCACCCAAAGATCTGCTTATCCCAGTACTCAGTCTCTAGCAGTCATCAACAGAAGATGTCTAGGCAGGAGTTTGGGAACAAAGAAAGCAAGCAGACACTGCTACTCCCTGTGAATAATTTTCAATTTGCAGCTTAGTGAAATTTTGAGCCAGGAGAAGTGTGTTAAGTAAAGATAGGAGGAATTCTTGTAGGTTCCTTATTTTACAAAATTATCTTTTTTTTTTTCGTAAGTCCTAAGTATCCACAGTAAGGAAAGAGTTGTAAGAGGTTACTTAAAAGCTGTGAAAGTTAAAAAACCACTATTATAAGTTTGTTATGAACATTATAATTGCATCATCCAATGCTCCCTGACCTTTCTGTTGAAAATTATTTTAACTGTCTGTGACCTTTTTGCTTTTATCAACTGTTGATATGTAGGTCCTTTAATTGTCTTTAAGAAACATGTAGCTGGAATTTTTTTCAAAGCACTGAGCAACGCCACAAAAAAGAAAAAGGAAACATACAGAACTGTGAGATACCTGACCTGACACAGATGCTGTTAGCTTCCAGACATCTCCTGGGTGTGAGAATGAGTTTTCTGCCACTGGTAAAAGCTGTTACACTGACTGTTTTATATAAGAAATGCAGTCGCAAGAGAAATTACCTGATTTCTCAGTCACAAGACAGATTATAGCATTTCCCAGCTTCAGGTTGAATCCATTATCATTCATAGGGTGATGTTAACCTGCCACATTGAGGTAAAAATCCCAGCTCTATCTGCAGATAACTTTACTTTTTTATTTTTTGAGTTCATTAGGACTCTCAACACAAAAGCCCTGACTTAGGGTGATTTTGAAGTTTTTTCCACTTGAAGTTAAAATTATTTTTTTTTATTTCTTTGGCCTTGATTTTAGTAAAGACCAGGATACCAAGAAAATGGGAAGTCTTTCCACACATATCAGGCTGGGAACTAATATGTTGCAAAAATAACGACTATAATTAGATCTATATAAAGCTAAAATTTCTCAAAACTTCTGGGAGGCTTGAGGTCTGTGGCTTTTTTAAAATATTGTTTATTAGTTTCCAAGCAAGAAGGTATGCTTCCACAGAAATATGTCTCTACTGAAGATGAAATTGTTGAAGAAAAATTTACTGGCATCTTATGTTTTAAACATCAAAAACTCTTCTCTTTAGACAAAGAGAGCCAGCAACAATGGCTGGAACTGAACAAAGTTTCCAAAGAAATGAAGTTTCTTCCTGGTTCTAAAGAACTCTGTCATGTTCCAGTTCTGAAAACTGCCATGTTAAGATTTTTTAATCCCCTGATATTCTCCTAATTCATCAGTTTTGCCTAAATCTGCAGACAGATCTAGTAAAAAAAATGCTGTCTTATAACTAGTTTTCTCTTTCTGCCTTCACAACATTTCCAAAGTTCAAATAAGGCATAAGAGGATTTTATAAAAACACAATCTGATTCATCTAATAGTTAGCTAGGTAGCTGCATGACCCTGATGCACTAATGCATCTCATTCTTACAGCCTCTGTGGGTAATAGCAAAGCGTTAAATCCACAGGATATAAGAACTGAGAAACTAAGCACAAGGCAGGAGGCAGAAAGAGCCCTGCCGAATTCCCACACTTCTAGGTAAGCTAATAGCCAAGTAAAATAAAATAATATATAATATAATCAAAATTAAATATTTTTTAAAACCATTAAGCCAGTGAAACCCTTTGAACACAAATAATAGTAAATTCATTCAGGAAAAGTAATGGAAGGGAAAGTTAGGTCCTCAATGCAAGGTTGTCAAGGGAAAAGTGCAATGTTACTTTGTAGAGAAGCTGATTTTGAGTATTTACATATTCTGATAAGGAACTCTTTCAAGTACTACAATGTTTGTATACAAAATAAGAGGAAGTTTCCACAATATCTAACAATTTAATTAGTTTGATATAATGTGGTTATTACCTATCATCTATGACCTAGCATTTAACCCAGTTCCTTACTAAAAAAACAGCTGAAGGCTGGGAAACTAATTCTGCCCTCAAGAGAGGACACAGAGAAAACACAGTCTCTAAGACAGTGGTGGGAGTGAAAACAGTTCCACAGATCCAGCCACTATGGTAGATCTGATGCTTCTGGAAGATCATTTTTCTGCATCCAGCAATCTGTCCCACACTAGCATTGATACAGGACCTGCTGTCCTGGAACTGAGCCAGCAAAAAAGGTCATGAGTCAAAGCTTCACCTCTTCCTTAGCTGTAATGAGAAATCGTCTACTGGGCATTATGAGTGGAGTCCCTGCTATTCATGTTGGCATCTAGCAAAACTATTCAGGAAATGTCAAATTACATATTATGGATTTTTATAAATAGAGATTACAGTCTGATTCTTAGTGGCACTTATTTTATTCATCATTATTACTAATTAAGTAAATTGTTGGACATTTTCTTCCAAGTTTTATCAAATATAACTGGAAATATTCCTTCTAGTTGTAGCTAGAAACAAACTGCATCTCTTGATCTAGGAACATTCAAAGGCTATCTATTTGGTAATATACTTTCAATTACCTTTTTTTTCATTGCTTTAGCTCAGGCAGACAAAAAGAAAAAGCACGCTAGTATACTATTTGGCAGGAAAGTAATAATGGATTCCCAAATGAAAACAGAGATTCAGAGACTTCAAATCACCGTATATATTACTCTTAATAAAATATACTGCTTCTGGAAATGCACTATTTGGAGCTATCTCCTTCCCACCAATTCATTTTGAAAAACATAATAATCCTGCAAATAACTATAAGGCTCTGTTACTACACAGAAACATATTTGTTAAGTCCATATAAATTAAAATTACCAAAGCATTGTGCAAGCATAACTTCTAGCTTTCCATAACCATGACCAGTGAGAGGACTCAAGAAAATGGTATGAAGCTGAGTCAGGGGAGGTTTAGGTTAGATATCAGGAAAAAAGGTTGTTCATCTAGAGGGTGACAGAGCACTGGAACAGTCTTCCCAGGCAAATGATCACTGCATCAAGCCTGTCTGAGTTCAGGAAGCATTTGGACAATGCTCTCAGGTACATGATGTGATTTTTGGGGTGTCCTGTGCAGGGCCAAGAATTGGATTCAATGAACCTGACGAATTCCTTCTTGTTGTAGTAATCCCCCCCAGGAAACAGAAACGACATGCTCAGGAGTTTGTGCAGGAAGACATTTTAATGAGAAAACCCATGATTTTTATATCTTTCGGAAACCAGCACATAACAAGTCCATCGGTTGACACGCTTGTTTTTAATAATTTCATTGGATCAGGTTAAGCATGAGGTCACCTCTCTTTGTTTTGGGAACTTTCACTTTTATTTTGACACTGGCTAGGATTATTTTTCAAGAAAAGCATGAGAAAGCTCTGCAAAACGTGTTTTTCTGCAGAACACCTGTTGAAATGGGAAAGCTCTTGTTGAGTGAGGAATCTAAGTTGCTTATGTAAAGTCTTAGGCCACTGTGAGGAATGTAGATGTATTTTGGGAAAGTTTTGCTATTGTTTTGGGAAGACTGCATACCAGTGTGTTTTCCACTCTGCTGCAGAAGACCTTGTTTACTTCTGACCCTGCTGTTTCTTAACTTACTGTCAGAGAGACAGAGTTACTTAGGCTAACTTCTTGGCCTGCAAGGCAGGCCCCTTTAAAATTGGGCTATGGCACCTTCCAACTCAGCATATTCTATGATATTATGATAAACAGCACTGTGAAGGCTGGAACAGGACTGTGAGGTGATAGAATTAAAATAGACCTCCTTAGAAAATAAAGTCCTTATGGAATATATTATCATAAGCCATTTACTTGAAAAATAAACCTCCACTGCTGCCTCACCTAATATCATCTTAATCATTCTACATCATTCTTAAACCTGTACAATTGCAAAGGTGAACCTATCAAATTCAACACATACCATATTTTGCTCTCAGGATATTTACAATTCAGCCCACAAAATATTAGCTAGGCTAAGAATATCTTGAAAGAAAAAAAAAAAACATGGGAAAATGACATATTTATTAGTAGTGAAAACAGACCCCTTGGCCCCTTTAGAAACCTTAGTCAAGCAAAACCTCTAGTGGCTTTCAGTAGAGTTTTGCAGTATAAAGGCAAAATAGTCTGACCCTAATGCATGCTGAGCACATCTGCTAACGTGTTTAGTGCAGCCAAATACAGGCAGCTCTCCTGCCACAGTCACTGTCATTTCTGATATAAAAAAAAAGGTTGGCTAAGGTAACGTGCATGCCTAGTTCCAGCTCAGCTGAGGTATTTTTGGATATACTGCTATACCACAGATATAAGTTGTTTCTGCAGCTTCCAATAAGTAGCACACAGCTCCTTGTGGCAGTTGTATTTGCCCAGATTAGCATTAATTCTTCACATCTTTTGTATCCAGTTATCACATCATATTTGTAGGATTTATATGTTATGATGCTGTAAGCTTTGAAATAACAATGATCTTATTATCACCTACATTACATCATCAAATTCTCCTCCATACTCTTGTCTGCAACTGCACTATTAATTGAGGGATGGGCTTGTTGGTTGGCTTGAGCTAGATTTTTTCCTTCTTAAAGCCACTGTTACTTTGAAAAAGAACAACATAAAGGCAACTAAGTTTGAATACAGTTTTAACAGTGCATGGCATGCATCTGGTTCTATTTAAATTGCTTAGATATGCGTGTTTCTGTAGTGTCTTCAGGCAGTACCAATATTCTGACAGATGGAAAGTCTGACACATATGGCTGTGAATAAAAACTCAGCTTTGCCAAGAGGAGGGAAGAAAGAAGTGAAGTGAGAGTGAGCTGAAATGCAACTTTTCAGCTCTGGAAAGCAATATAACTATTCTCATCTCAAATTAATTGCTTCATTATTAGAAATCTCTGATGAATTGATTTAGAGCTCATACCCTAGGGTATCTATTCATATTTACATGGTTTGATGCACATTATTAAAGCTACCTGCTAGCTTTCAACAGCAGTGTTTTAATACAAACCATTAAACTCAGTTGTTTAAGGACCAAAAAATATTTTTTTATAAATAGTACAGAAATTTTATAGCCTAATTTTAATAATAAAAGAGGACTTTTTTCTGCTCAGAGAACACAGCAATGATCACTTGCCAACCTGTACGCAATACTGAAAGACAACCCTCCCCGCTAATAATTTCTTCATCACTGTGTCATCAAAGACACTACATATTCCACAACCCACAATGTTCCCAGATGTCTGATGTTAATCTACCATGATGTACCCCAGAGAGAATTTAATAACATCAGTACCTACCTTCGCAGTAGACTAGCACCTTCAAAGCACTAGCATCATTTAATATATCTAGGTTTCTCGATATGACAGATAACAGTAAATTTAACTTCCTCAAGAAGGAGAAGCAGTCTTCTTTGTTGCTGTCGTTTAATGATACATCATGCAGCAGAGGGCAGGGATTAGTGTAAGTATCAGCCAAGGTACATCCCTAAGGGTTTAAAGGACATTTTTTGGTTTTGAATGCTTTACAAATCTGATCTAATAAAGTCCCTGCATGGAAGAAAGGAAATAACATTCTAAATGCATAGAAAAAGTCAAGAATTGTAAGGTAAACATAATAAATTATATTACAGAAAGAAGATTAGGACTGTGAGTCAATGCTATTGATTCCCTGTGTTCTGCTACTGTTTTTCAGTTGGTAGTTTGGAGGATCTGGAGGATGCTCTATGAAAAAATTTTGACTAATCCATGGAAGAAGACAAAGAAAAGCTAGTTTATGTATGCTATTCAGAAATGTGGGCACGTGACAAGTCTAAAGGAGGCCTCACCTTCCTTGAAAATGGTAGAGCACCACATACCGAAACCAAAATGTTGATCTCATGTTATGAAATCCAATAGTAGTGCCTTGAAATAACAAAAACCCACAAGAAACATGTGCTTATCTACACAATTAATTATTCTATCTCTTTAAACACGTGATATGCTCACACCTAGCAACCTACATGTTCTAAACACTGCTTGCATGACAATATAGTGCTTGTGCTGACATTCTAAATACACTATCTTAGTAGTGCAGTATCCCACTGTGTAAAAAACTGGTTGGATGGCTCAGGGTACAAGGAGTGTTGATCTGCTGGAGGGCAGGAAGGCTCTGCAGAGGGATCTGGACAGGCTGGATCAATGAGCTGAGGCCAATTGCATGAAGTTCAACCACGCAAAGTGCTGAGCCCTGCACTTGGGTCACAGCAGTGTTACAGGCTGGGGTCAGAGTCACTGGAAAGTTGCCCAGCAGAAAAAGATTTAGGGATGTTGGTCAACAGCCAGCTGAACAAGAGCCAGCAGTGTGCCCAGGTGGCCAAGAAGGTCAATGACATGCTGGCTTGTATCAGAAATAGTGTCGTTAGCAGGATCAGGATCATCCCTCTGTACTTGGCACTGATGAGGCTGCACATTGACTTCTGTGTTCAGTTCTGAATCCCACAATTCAAGAAAGATATTGAGATGGTGGAGCATTTCCAGAGAACGACAATAGAGCTGGTGAAGGATCTAGAGCACAAGTCTGGTGAGGAGTAGCTGAGGGAGCTAGGGTGGTTTAGTATGGAGAAAATGAGGCTCAGGGGAGACCTTATTGCTTTCTACAACTACCTGAAAGGATGTTGTAGTGAGATGAGGGTTGGTCTTGTTGCCCACATAACAAGTAACAGGATGAAAAAAAAATGGCCTCAAGTTATGCCACAATAGGTTTAGATTAGATACTAGAAAAAATTTCTTCACCAAAAGAATTATAAAGCATTGGAACAGGCTGTCTAGGGAAGTGGTGGAGCCACTATCCTTTGGAGTGTTCAAAAAACTTGTGGATATGAGACCTATAGACACAGTTTGATGGTGAACATTGTGGCAGTGGTATATAAATGGTTGGTCTTGATGACCTTAAAGGTTTTCTCCAACCATAATAACTATGATTCTATGAAAAACCCTGCTACAGAACTTATGGTAAGTAATTGCCATTTATTAGTCAAATCTCAGGTCAGTGACAAGACCTGAACATTACCTTATCATTTGATTTCATATTTTCCTACTCACTTTTTCAAAGTTTAGGATCATAGATCACACCACATCTACTTTGAAATATTCTGGCTCATATAATTAACTCTGGATATATTAATGTACGGTAATAACTGATATAAACTACAACAAAAGTGGTAATTGCCAAGTTTTACATTGTAATTACGACCAGTGAGTGATAAGGCATAATATTTAAATTAAAATATTAGATGATCACCTGTAGATGTTATTACTCTCTGGAGAAGATGCTACTATATCTCTGTCCCTATACATTTTTCTAGGAACCCCCTTTTTCCAGAGACTCTTCAGTCTTTTTTCCACCCTACTTTATTGCCACCCATTAAAAAAGCCAAATTATTAGAACTGGTTTGCATATTTTTTTTTAAGACCATGTCACAAATCATATAGGATAAAAGACAGGAAAAGGATATTTGCCATGTTACTGAAAGAGGAGGTAGTCTACAATGAGGATAAGGAACAACTGTCTATCTGACTGGAACAAACATTGAAGATTTCAAAAGGAAGCCAGTGCCACATTCAGCTGATCAATACTAGTCAGTTCAGGAGGGGGCAAATCAGCCCTCACACCTTTCATTGTTTTTAGGTAGTTAAAGCACTGTAATCTAGAGGCAAAGCGATACAAGTCTTCAGGAAGTCTGCTTTCCCTTTTCACAGTGATCACCATGGCAATAACATGATATAATCCGTCTCCTGCTTTCTGTTGTGAGGCTCTGGCTGGACAAATGAAACAAATATCAACATGCAAGTACCTAAATTCTTCCTTTTGTGACCTTTTCATTACAGAACAAATGCAGAATGTAAATTAATATGCAGTAATGCTATCAGATGCTACACACCAAATCTCATACAGTTGCCATGATTCACAATTCAGACAAAACCAGTCAAGATCAGCAGAATTTCTAATCTCTGTAAAATAAAAGTTCAGAACAAATCTAGTTGAATATAAAACCCCTTTTTCTCCTGCAGCACATTACAAGTTTCTATTCTCCTTCTATGCCAGATAATTAATTCCTTTGTGAGGCATCTAATTCTTCTAAAAATAGATACAGATACATGATTAATCAGTGCACATTAATACAAATAATCCCTTTATAAAGGAGTACTCTCTAATCTAGATATAATGAGTTACTAGTTACAACTACATAAAATTAATATAGCCTGAAACAATACACATTATAAGTCATACAGTGTGACAATGTGCATTTAAATTCATTTGATCTATTAAATATGGGTGGGATTCTTGTTTGTGTACATGAAGCTCCAAATTAGCTTCTTATCCAAAGGACAGTTACTTTTTAAAGTTTTTCTTCATGCTTTTCTACTTCTTTAGCTAATGGAACACAAGTCCATTTTGTAAGAATCCAGATAATTCTTGCTGTCATTGAGATTAATTGGGAGGCATTAAATAAAAATTTTGCAGATTGCCTTTCAACCTAGACTTCTGGATTTTGGAAAACTCTTGATCTACTCTGTCATTACAGATGTAATATACAACCACTCTTTAAAGCAATGAAATAACAGAGATTTACAGTTCACAGAGCACATTGCTTTGTCTGTGTTGAACCTTCCAGACGTTTACCCAGTTTATCTATTTCAACTATCAATTGGGGAGATAGAATGAGTTTAAGACTAAATTAGTTTCTTATCCAAAGGACAGTTGCTTTTTAGAGTTTTCATTCATGCTTTTCTACTTCTTGCACTACCACCTGTGTTTTGCACAGTGATGAATTTATGGCCTTGCCTCACACAATTTTCTAGACATCATCTTGAGCAGAAAAATAACATTTGGCAATAGCAACAGATACAACAGAATGTTGTGCACACTATGGAAACCAAAGCCACTGCAAATACCAAAGCTTGTCTCTCTACAAACATTTGCACAAAATGCTCAAATTCATTGCTTAGGGAAGTAGAGCAAAATACATCTTAACTTCAATTTTAAAAAAAACCTTTTCAGACCTTTCAACTAAAGGAATACAACCACCTTTACATACTTTTGAAAAGTAGTGTGAAAATAAGGAAGTCTCCATCATTTATTATTTTCTCTTCTTTCTTTCTTCTTCTATTCCTTCTCTGTGGAAGACATCCCACTTCAGGTGTTAGCATCATGGATGCTGCTACAACAAGGTATTGAGAACATTTAAACACATGCAGTCAACAAAGTCCTTGATCCACAAAAATCTTGTTATCTTTTATGAATAACTCATCAGTGCTGATAAATTCATTAAATAACTAAGTATATCAAGTTAAATCCACACACATCCTGTTGTCTAAGCTGTTTGGGTGGAGTTTATTTAAGGATGGGGTTTAAACATTTCCATATAAAGATATAGCAGATAAAGTCAAGATGGTTAACTTCTTTGAGTTGCAAGTCTAAAGTCTAAAGCAGATGCAGAAAAGCTGGATTTTACTCTTTAACCTATGACTGAGAAAAGCAGTTCTAGATGAAGTGCAAATATGCAGCAACATACACAATGGAATTTATCAGTTATGACACCTATAGAACTTTAAGTCTGGAAGAAATTTACAGGATAATAAAATACATATATATGTAATTTAGGGCAATTTCCTTTCCATAGTTCGCAAAGTATGTTCTAAATCTTTCAGAACACTTATTGTAAGTCTCCACAGCTTAAGTATTGGTGAGTCTCTCACCTAGAAATAACTTAAGAATTCACAATCAAACAGATTTTCTATTTTCTGTAACATTTAACTCTCTAACAAGACATTTTGGATTTCTCATATTATAGTGGAATCTCAGAATTAATACTGATGCCTTGAAAATGGTTTGGCATATCTATCCGTAAACTGACTACCACCACTAACAGCAACAATCACACTTAATCCAAGATAATTGTCGAATTAACTAATTTAATTCTGGATGCAAAAATCAGGGATTCATAACATAATTTTCTTTGCATAGACAATAAGCAAGTTAATGACTTTGATGCATAGATAGCAATTTCTTAAGTAGTGCAAGATCAGCAACTTAATGAGTCATTTCATTATTCTGTTCTTAGACTTTGGTTTAAGGAAGAATGTCCTTATGTAGAGATATATAAATCTCTGGAGAATGACCTCTGTTATAATAAAATCAGCAAGTGTAGTAGTGGCAAGATGAAGCCAAAAGTTCCCAGACAATATACACACCATTATGATACCCTATAAATACAGTTTGAAACACAGCTAAAAGAAGAACACTGTAAATTTCAACCACCTATGTACAAATAATGAGCAGAGAACATATAGAATATAATTCTCAAATGACAGCAAGCTCACTGAATTCATGCTGGTTACTCTTCTCCTTCACAGTTTACAGCCAAAGGCAGGAGCTCAAGATCACAATTACTCTTGAAAATTATACACAATCAAACTAAGTAGCAGCTAGTAGTTGTTCAGACATCATATATAAAAAAAAGATATTAACAAGCATATTAAAAATACATGAACATGAATGTGCAAAGCTGAACAGCAGCAGAAAAATTATGAAGTTGAAGTTTTGTAGTGCTTTACAGAAATGTTCTCAGGAAATTCATTCTGAGCTTAGTCTTGGTAACTTTGGAATGTGAACTGTGCACTGTGCACTGTGAATTAGGAAATGGCAATAACAAACAGGCTTTAAATTACTAGTATTTAAAATTCCAGAAAATCTCAACAAATTATTTTCAAAACATTCTGTAAAAAGACCTTCTAACTGGACAGTAGAATCAGTAAGACAGCTTCTGTTAAATCAAAAAAAGAGTATATATGAATTTATATTAATATAGTCCAAATACAGCTTATGTACAGTTATACAAACTAAGGCCCAAGGGCCTTCAAAGTTAATTATTAAAGGATAAAGCTGGCTCCTGAAAGAGCTGAAATTGAATTTAATTTCATACCATGTATACACCTCTCCTTAATCTTACAAATGCATAAAAAAGAGCATTTTGACAAATAATAAAAACTGCAAGTTAAAAATAAATAGAATCTAGTTCACAAACCATCTTTTGATACTTGATAGTCACCGCATGAGAAACAATACTCCAAAAATAACTAAGACCACTTCAAGCATCATCCAGGACAAAATTAGACCAATTTGTTCATCTTGAAGTTGTGCGTAGACTTAAGTTTTCTTCAATAGAAGAAGAGTATCTGAACTTTAGAGAAAGTGAGAAAACATATAGTTAAACTTGATGGAGTAATATGCGGTTAAACCTGAAGGAATAATGAAGTAGATGAACTAGAGACACATGGAGATCAGTAAGAAAAACATGTTCTATCAAGCACTTAGTAAGTTGAGCTACTAAGAATGCTAATTACTCTCTACACATAACAGATTGTAGTTTACTGTTTAGCAAAATTTGCCCAGCACCTGCCATGTGCCAGTGACAATTTATATCAACTTTCTTCATTGAGAACAGCACTGTTGAATGCCCCAGACTTATCTGAAGCAATACAAAGTGATATGTAGCCTTTCTTCTACACATAGCAATATTTTCAGTTATAACTTTTTTTTAAAAAAAAAAATGTTCATGAATATAACAGAATATAAGAATAATACCACATAACGTGATTAAAAATACATTTATCTACATTCAGTGGAAACAAGCAAGAGGAGATAGGTGGATAATTTAGTTTTTGAGGAAGTATCAACCTATTCTTTCACAGGCAGTAGCTGAGCAACTGCTTGTGGTACAAGTAAGCCCCTCTATGCCAGGACCACATTTATACAAACACTGTCACTAGTAAATGGGAGGGAATTGGGGAAGTTGCAGCAAAGGGAAGAAGTATGAATCTTTTGCAACTCTACAATACACTGAGTGAGGAGAGAAGGAGGAATCCAGTTAATGAGGGGTCATCCTGAATTTTCAAGGCTTCAGGTAAAAGATTGTCCAAATAATATAATGCTAAATAACAATACCCAAAATATCAAATGGTCCTCACCCCATTCTCCATGCTTCCATTTAATTTACAGTGATGAAAAACATTATGTCATTTGAAAAAGTGCCTATTCTTTTAATTTTTTAGTATCTAGTCAACTGTACAGACCAGTAAGCAAGGAGAAAGTGAAGTCATTCTCTAGCCATCCAATCTTTTTACCTGTTTAGCTACAGAAAATTCCAGAGAGGTAGAGGGCATCAGCGAACATTTGATAACTTTGTAGCAAGATGGAAGTAAAGGGGAAATTTGTTTCTTTCATATTACTGAGTTGGGTTGCGTCAAGTCATAAATCAAATAGGCACAAGTGCATGCAGAAAAGTATGTCTGATTTTTCATGGTTTAGGAATGGTATTCTGCAATTTATTAGTCCTGCTAAAAAAAAAAAAAAAAAAAGCCCAAAACAAAACACTGCCACTCACTCTCCCTTCCCCTCCAGCTGGAGGCATAAAAGGCAAAGATCAACAGGTTCAGATCAGAACAATTTACTGGAAACAGCAATGAGATAAGAGAACCAACAGTAACAGCAACAATTTTAATAACAAAAGGGATAAGACACAAAAATTAATTACATAGAAGGCCTGTGACAAAATACTGACGGGCTCTTCCTACCCTTTCTCCCACCTGGAAAGGAATATCCTTCTTCTCAGAAGAGAGAGAGAGACTATCCTCTTCCCCTTCTCAGCTGATCTGGGCTAAAACCTGGACAAAAAGTCTTCTAAGTAGAACCAAGACCATAGTAAAAAGAAGTGACGGTCTTGATCGGAGACAAAAAAGAAGATATTTGAGACTATAAAATTAGAGCAGAAGTTTGTTGTACTACTGGTTCTATTTACCCAAGCAACAGAAAGTAACAAACCTGATTAGAAAGAAGAAGTAGTATATTTTGTGTCAGTGAAAGAAATATAACAAAACAAAGGCTTCCCTGTAAGCCAGGAGACACATTTTTTTTTCATTTTTGATCACAAGCATTTGCTTGTGCAAGTTACTTGCTTGTTAAGGGTGAATTGCCTATCCGTTTTTACATAAATGTGTTTCTAGGCAGATTCAATAGTACTTATACAGCACCACCAGATGAATCTTCTTGGTCAGACACATGAAGAAAACATGACTAATCAAATCCCTGATGTATATCAGGCCTTCTTGCACCTACTGGTTTTTTTTCCTGGGCTGATCTACAATGAAAACTTATGGATCACTACTGATGCAGAAAAATATTGACACTTGTCTTTACAGCCAACTGTCTTCTGCTACCAATATTCTCTTTAGACTTCATTATTTCATGCAGGTCACCGAGTTCCAGAAATTATATTTTCTCTGTAAGAAGTAACACACAGAACCCCTCTAATAGCTGAGTGGGTTGCAGGTAAGATGGCTTTGTAGCACACAATAAATGGTGTCTGAACTTACAGTGTGACATTATTCATGCTTTGTAAAGTGTAGAATTGAGAATTAAAAATAGTTTAACTTGCACTAGTGATAATGTATTTTAAAAAAATCTTTAAAAATTTCTAATAAAACTAAATACATCTCCAAGAAGAATTAAATGTCCAATCACAATGGTTTTATGTACAAATGAAACTACACAGAACATGAAAGACGGTTTTCTCAGATTTATCTTGAAGATAACAGGGTGCCCTCTGAAACCCTCTTTCCTTAGTATTATCAAACCTACTCCAAAAAAGTGTTTTGGACCAGTAGTCTATTCACAAGCCTTTTCATATGACTAATATTTTTTTCTAGCATTTCTTGTCCTGCTGAAGAAGCTGACCACCTGACATGTCCATTTCCCAAATGTGCCATAAGATCTTGTGGTGTGATAGATAAGGCTACAAAAGGACAGATAAGCTCACAGTGGTTTCCTGGAAGACCCCAACACCTGGGGGATATTCCCAGAAACTAAGCCTGTGTGTGAAACAGAAATAACCAAAGAATGCGATGATATGGAGATATCACTAGCCTTTCTTCCAAGACATCCTGGAGGCATAAAGCCAGACACGATCCTAAGACCTCTGTCTCAACTTTTGTCTATCCTAAACCAACAGTCTAACACCTCAAAAATTTGTTTATTTGCCTGACTGTCACTCAAACTTACCTTTCTGTTTTATACTTGTTTTGCTTTAAGGTGGGTGTATCACTGTAACATTTTATTTACTGTTGGGTGTGTTTCACTGGTTTGCTTGGTTTAGTGTTAAGTTTATTGTCCAGTTAAGCTTGTTTTGCTGTTAAGTTCTCTGGTGTGGGTATTTGCTCTAGTGTGAATATTTTCTGCGAGTAAGATGCTTTTACTTCGCTCTAGTATAAAAAGTTTTGCTATTGATTTGTGCCCGTGGGTGTGTTCTGCTAATAGGTTGCCTGTACACTATATATATATATTACATAGCTTCAGTGTATTTTTGTAGTTAAAACATTATCAAAAATGTATTGAACTCTCTTGAATTGTCACAAGTTGATATTAATAAATGTATTATTTCATGAACCAATCAGAGTCAGTCCCTGGTATTGCAGTGCTGATAGTTTTCATTAATAGTGAAATAACTCGTGGCACGGGCTCTTTTTCTTGCTATTTAAGGTATCAGACACTCAGACCAAATTCAGTGAATCTGCTAGTGAAGTGTCTCGTTTAAGGAGATGCTAACAGACTGTTTAGGATATTAAAGATCTTTGATTTGTTGGGGGGAGAGACACTGAATAGCACCCCAAAAAAATTAATACCAACAAGACAGAAATTCTCCTTTTTCTGTTCCTCTTCACATGTCAGTTCTACAGAAACCAGAAAAAGAGAAACTGTGAAGAAAGGTTTGCTATGGAGGATTCATACTGAGAAGGTTTAAGGTGTATGTTAAAAGACATACTAGTTGACTCCTATCAGTTTTCAAAACAGTATCTCAGAATAAGAAAAGAGAGAAGAGAGAAATATCATTCTCCAAGGGAAGAAAACAGGATTAGGAAGTGCAGTTAAGTATAAACCACCATCCAAGAGCACTGGGGCAATACAACAGAGGAACTGGGAGACTTGGACATAATTAGTTGAGGCTGGGACAAAGTCAAATATATTTGACAAAGCCAGAGAGGAGCATAAGCATATGGCCCAGCTTAACATTAACTGGGACTAAGAGGGTAAGATACCATCCTGCATTCAAAGATCACAGCTTTTGAAAGGAAAATGCTTCTTAAACCTTTATTTGGCAAATAAATAGAGAAGCAAGCAAGGGAGAGATGATACCAAAATAGTGGTTAATCAAATAATTACAGGAAATATAAAAGTCTGGGAATGGTGACAAAAGAATTTTTCAAATTTCATAGCATGGTCTTTCTTGGCTATTTCTTTTCTATACTTCTCCAACTAAACAACACAAAGGTTAATAAGCCCTACAGACTATATTTGAGTATTTGAATGAGTCACACACATCTTAATCAAACTTGTAGCTGTTAAAGAAAGAGGACAAAATGTAATCTGGGTGTCCAGATTCTAACTATATGCCCAGATATAATCATGACTATAACTATACAGTTACATAAACAACAATTCCCTGTCATTATTATTCTCTTTTGAAAAAAAAAAATTTGAGAGATTGCTTATGGTTAGGATGTGGAACAGGAGATAACATCAAACTTTTACCATCTAAAACTTAATCTTCAATGAAGTTACCTGAGAGTTAAACTAGTGAAATTAGTAATTCAAATTTCAGACCTTAATTTAGTCAATATTTCTTTTATCTAAGGATTTCACAACAGAGGGTCATCTTACTACCTCTACTAGTATGGTATGAGCTCCTGATATTTTATTACTATCCTTCATCAGAATATTTACTTAATATCATAATTAGTTTCAACTAAGTGTTATAATAAAATTTGATTATGACTGCAGTTATGGAATTCCGATAACCACCTTCAGCTACAACAGGAAATCTCTTTTGAAAAACTTCAAATTCATCTTTCCCACCTTCCTCCATTCTTCAGTTTTCAGCTAGACTAGAATTACCTTTAGAATTTTGTAGCCATTTGAAAAAGGGCTTTTGAAAGGGAGTGTAAGAGAGAAACCCCACTTACCTGAGTTAAAATTCAATTTTTCCTCAAAGCTGTTTCCCTGAAGCTGGGGGAGGGGGGAAGCTGAGGTGAAGGCAGCCCTATCCCGAGCAGGGCAGGGGGTTGCCCCTGGCCAAGACCGGGGGGCAGGGAGGGACCCCTGTTTCAACTGCTCTCCCGGGGTTTGGAGAAGGAAGCTGGGATCGGGGGCCGGGA
>VXBA01004776.1:29612-42596 GCA_013399895.1 Serilophus lunatus | reverse complement strand
GCTGCGAGGAGAAGGATCGCAGCCCTGGTGTCCAGCGCCTGCAGGCCCCGGCAGGATTCCACCCGTTCCTCTCAACCCGGGAGCCGTTTCCAGCAGGCTAGCAAGTATCCTTTGGAAAGGCGAGGGAGGGAGCTGGTTTTCACCTCTGTTTGTGTTTTTCAGAGAGTTTGGAGGGCCTGAAGGCCTTCAGAGAGGGAAAAGAGGGAGACACCCTTTCCTACCCTTCCTCCTAGTTTCTTTCAACTGGTCATCTGGCTGAAAGGAACAGTTCCCTTCCTTGTTTTGTTGTTTGTTTGGTTTTTTTCCCTTTTTGTGTTTTTTTTTCCTTGCATGTTGGGGGTCCCTCAGTGTAATTCTGGGGTCTTCGGTGGGTTGCCCCTACCTCTCTCATTCAAATTCCTTGTAATAAATTGTTCTCCTGCTGACCATTCTATTCAGTTTTCCGTCACTTTTATTGAACCTGCTTCCTGAATGCTAAAAGGTGGATCAAACCACCACAAATTTTTAGTCATCTTCTTGCACACTTTTATCCAATACATATCTTCCAGCTTCTTCCTTCCCTGTTTTACTTATTTATTCATCCAAGTGTTTCATGTTTTTGTTTTCTATCTCTTTCTTCACAATGCCATTTCAGTCAGTCTTTAAAAATTTCAACATCACCTTTTTGTTTCTTAAAATAAATGGCTTAGCATTTCTTATCTTTATGTTTCTTATGCAAGTTTATTGTAACTAGCAATTTAAAGTGCTTTCCTCAAACTGTTCTAGCCATATAGTGTTCCAATTTACAAGCAATTAAAGTTCAAAATTTTGCTTAATTTCTTGTTTCTTCCAAGTCATTGTCTGGTAAAAATAAACAATTTGCTCTTCTTTCCTGTGGCTTTGATGTGAAATTTTGCCATAATGGGTGAACATAACTCCAAATTTGTAGCAGTATAAAACCTACAGTACTAGCAGTAACTGAAGAGGTGATTTTAAATAATCCAAATAAACTAATTTGCCTGCAGGAATCATGCATTCACCATTCAAATTCTATTCAACATTATTCATTTTTTGACAGGCTATGCTGAGAAGACACTGGCTTGCTTATTAATATTTCATCTATTTTGCAAGCAAACTTCTTATCTCAAGACCAGACTACTAACCACACCGTAAAACCAAATCTGTTGAGTCCAAATTAAAGTTTCTCCCATTCTCCTCAGTTGTTCTCCTATCTACAGGATAAGAAAAAGAATGTCTATCTCTAACATTTATCTTTACAACTTATTTTTTCTTTACAAATTATGCCAGCAGTCAAAAATGCTGAACATTCTCTATTTATTACACTTTACTTTTGAGGACTTAGTGGATTTTTACATGTATAAATCTAATGGAAAGTCAGCTATACAGAGATACTCTGTTCACATAGATATAATTCCATACCTAGTAATTTTTATATTCCACTGTGAAACTCAAGAAAACAAACTTCTTTTTTAATTGTCCTCTTCCTTTTTCACTTTGTTCTCACCATTCCTACCAAATACTACAAGGTCCTACAGTGTGGACCTTTCCACTATCTATTGACCTTATTTCAAGTTACTTCCTACCTCCTTTCCTTCAAAAACTTGCCTAAAACTTCTGCCATTCAACTGTGCTCGTTGGCAAAAATCTAGGACCTTTGGCAAATCAAAATCTTTCACTTGGTCAGGGATCCCTATGTGAGGAAAAAGATTGAACCCAACCTTCCTCTGTCCCTCATTAATCCATTACTTGCTTCCTTGTACAAGATATCTACTGGGGTCATTTCCTACTTCTTGGACATTTTTTTCCTTTTTTTTTTTTTTTTAATGTAACATAAAGCATATTTCAATTGCTCTTAATTGTTCTGATCTTTGGGAAATCCTGTAGGTACAAGTGAACCCAAATTTTTTTCTCCTCCCCAAAAAGCTGACAACTTTTTAAAAATATTTAACAAATATGATCATAGAAAATCACAGCTTACTGTTTTCCATTTCAAGATACCAATAATATTGTCAACACATAGCAGGAAGCAAGACATGAAAAGTTCAAGGGGTTTTTTTCTTCTCTTTTTAATTTCTGCAGAAACATTTTCCATTCTTTCTATTAATATTGGTTTCCTACCATGCACACATAGATTGCAGTAATTTTGCTTTCATTTTTTTTAATAAAAATGGAAAATATCTAGAGATCCAAATTGTAAGTGGTGCAGTTTACATCCTTTGCTGTGCATTTCTTGCATTCAAATTAATCAATCTAGTTTTTCATCTGACTATCTACCTATCCATCCACCTCCTCTTGACTTAGCGGGATGTGATTTTGCCCCTAAGCAATACAATTAAATGTAAAAGTAATTAATGTGCTATATGCTACTAGGAGTTGTCTTTGTACTAGCAGAAAACTTACGATATATTACATCCAATGACAGTGCATATTTTTATTATGTCTAAGACTACCAACACGTCCTAAAGTCATGATGTGAATAACACACCTTGTATATTTACTGTTTCCAGAAAATATTATTTCATTGACACCACTTTTCAGATCTAGTAAATACAGGCCAGACAATTCCAAGTGCATTAAATGATCCCAAATTTTACATTTGAAGTAATTTTAATACTCATATATGTTTTTGTAGTACCAAAAAAGTCTTTTATCAGCCCATTTGGTTCTGCTGTTGCTCAATATTATGCAAATTAGGTTTTACGTTTTTTATGTAAGATCATGGTTAACTACACAGGTAATCTGTAAAGGATTTTAACCATCCAGATCTTAGCTAAGCTTTTAATATCTAGTCACTTCAGTGGCATCAGGATTTAAATACCTTTAGGGCTCTGAATCTTTGTCACTCAGTACCCCCACAGTTTCCAATTTCAGAATATGAATGCAACCCAAACCAATAAAAGAGACACAAGGATTACTAGGCTCAAAACCAATACACTTTCTTTAACAAAAGAATCTTTCCTGCAGATTGTCAAAAACTGATGCACAGGAAGTTCCCTCTGAATAGGAGGAAGAATTTCTTTACTGCGCAGATGACTGTGCACTGGAACAGATTACCAGGAGAAGATGTGGAATCTCCCTCACTGAAATATTCAAGAGCTCTCTGGATGCAATTGTGTACAATGTGCTCTACGATGACCCTGCTTGAGCAGGGAGATTTGACCAGATGTCCTGTTGTGGTCCCTTACAACCTGACACATTTGTTGTTCTCTGATTCTGTGAAACCTGTCCCTTTATAACATTCTGAGGAAAACCTCATCTCTGTTGACTGGCAACACTTGTACTTTTTCTAGGAAGTACACTTAGGCATGAATCCAAGTACATCTTTGTTAGTAAACTTCCATCTGTTGACAAACATACTGACCATGGCTCACTGTCTTAGAAAACACACTGGAAAGTGAGCCAATCATTTCTAAAATAAAAAATGTATGACTAAAGTGGCATGAGTTCTCAAGTCCATTAGCAATCCATGTGCACTACAAAACTGCATAGATAGAAGGGTACATTCTGTATGCTCACTTCCAGCAAACACATTATACAAAAAAAAAATTGCTTTGAAATATATAATGCCATTATTTTATAGTGTCAAGAAGCAAAAGGGAAGCACTAGTTTTTAGGAGTGATGACAGAAGTTTCAAAGACTGCAGGACCCAAGTTCTATTACAGCCCCAAACCCATTATAATGTGAATTCCACCATGATCAACCATACCTTGTAATTTTTCACTTGGAGATTTCAATTATATCCCTCAAAAAGAAAAAAGGTAAAAGCAGGGCAGATGCTAATGACACATTTACTTAAAAGTTTTACTCTGTTTACTGCTGTATTATAAGAAGCAATGACTTTTACTTTCATTATTTTCACTCAGTTTGGTCCTGGATTCATATTGCTTATCTTTCAATTATTTCTTCTACTCAAGTCAAGTCTTGTAACCATCCTCCTGCTCTGTTCCTGGGCAGTCATTTTGCAGCTCAGATGACTTCTAGCTTTCACTTAATAATCTTAGATAGGCTCTTAGTCCATATTTGCACTTCTAAACCCTTCAAGATCCTTAAAACTCAATTAATTCATTTCAAGATAAACTGAATCTTGACAGGTCCCTTGAGGCTAATTACCAACATTCCACATCATTTGCCGCCAAACTAGTGAAAAGCACATTGCCTTTACATTTCCCTGTCTGGTCAGAACAATGAGGACGAAGCATTAGACAATGTCACAGTGACTAGCAAGATGTTTTGACTTTTTGGTACCATAAGTCACTGTAGGGAAAGCCGAGGCTCAAAGTGACAGGAAAGGATGAGTCTGAACAGTCTCCTTATAACCAAAAAACAAGGAATATATGTAGAAAAAGCCCAATTTTTGCTGAAGCCGGATTCTGATCCTGGTGAGACAGCATTTTTACCAGGTGGTTCGGAGATTTTGTTTAAGTACACTGTGAGAAATCTTATTGTTAATGTTTAGATTTTAACTTACTCAAATGTAAAATTACTTTTCTCATTTCTCTATATGATTGTCACAAAAATAACAGAAGATTTAATTGTAATTGTTTCTTTGATGGTATTTTTAGTTAGCAAAGCCATTAACCAAGAAACCTGGCTGCTTCTTGGCTTGGTATCAATTTTACTGTGAGCCGCTAAAATGGAAGGGAAATTTATTTGGAAGGTCTACAAAGCAGTCAAGAAGAGCAGATAAAGTTATGAAAAACCCATTCTTACAGAACAAAAGATCATCTTTGGTTGAATCTTAGCTTTATGCCTGGAACAAGCCTTCAGATTCCCTCAAAAATCCTTTGAATAGCTTAAGCAAAGTTGGCTGGAAGTTGATGCAATACAGGATGGACTTTCATGTTGGCAATATATTTACAGCATTGGGTCTATAAGTAAAAACATTTGGAAGAACTTTTTACATTTGAATGTTCATATACAATAACCAAAATGTCATATCATATAACAAAAATTGATACTTTGACAGGTAAGAATGACAAAGCCAAGTACAGGTCACCTATTTTCAAGACTACAGCTTGATCAATATGATTTCATTTCATATTAGCAGATATGACTAATTAAGCCAAGAGGTTTAATTCCCCTATGACAGATGATCATTTTGAAAAGTTCAAAAACAACTAAGTATATAATGAAAGCTCCTCTAATCCTAATGAGCATAGAACAGTTTAGTAGGGAAATACAAATTTAAAATTAAAAGATCCACTGAATACATGTTCAAAATAAGGATGTGAAATATAAATAATAGTATGATAATTTTCTAAACATTTTTATATTCTATGTTATTCTATGCAGGTTTTGCAGTTCAGAGACTAAAACCATTTTTCATTATTTAATGAGATCCATCAACGATTTAATTAAAACCAAGCCTCTCTCTTACAATGCCAAATGTGTAGATTAACACTTTGGCAAAGCATAGGTCTGGAAGATCAATATATGACAAGACAAACGAAGGTGGAGGAACTCGAGATCAATATCAAAAAACTTAAATTCATCCAACCTTACTTCAGCAGAAACAAAAGGACTCATTATCTTTGCTTATTTATATGTTATCTCTTTACAAAAGACTAATTAACTTAAACATATCAAACATCCTCAAAAAGAATCTCAATCTATGATACATCTTTCCTTCCTTCACTCTTTTTTTTATGTATGTTCAGGAATCACCCATTTAGATAGACAGGAAAAGAGCATCCCACCTGGAACAAAAACACTTCTATGTTCAGTGCTGACACTGGTAATATTGCCTATATGGTAATATTTTTGTTTGGATAAGGGTTTCTCTTTATTTGTTTGAGGGAAGAGAAGGAGTTGAAAGCATTTCTTCTTTCTACTTCCATTTGTCTAAAACTGTATCTCAGAAAGATTGCCCTATTTTGTTCACAAAATATACAAATAAATTAATATTAAAAATAAAATTCTTGAAATAATTTTTTTAAAAAATATGTATTTGTGGATATCTAGAACTGAAAGGGCACAGACATTCCTAGGAAGTGGGAGAGGCACAACCTGATTCCTTCATTATTTTCTAATCAGTTTCTAGTCAGTATTTTCTGAGGAGTTTGAAAATGGAAGAGCTTATACTAACCAGTAGATATTAGCATACACGCCCTGTATCAGTTGGACTCCCAGGAGTTCTGTGAAAGGTGATCAGCAAAAGTCCAGAAACTTACAGTTTACAGTAGTTCATTACAATCATACCAGATCTCAAGCAAAAATCCTCATTGATTAACATACAATTTATATGATTGCATAAAATATTTAACCCTCCACAGGTCAATATGAGACACCAAGTTCAGCAAGTTGAGACACTAAATAAATATGCTGAATATATCCATACATTGTGTTGCTACAAAGAAAGTTTTACTTTGCCTCATAGGAAGGAATCAATCAGCCAGTCTTCACCCAGGGATTACAAAAGACCTGATAAAACAAAAAGAAATCTGATCTTTCTAACAAAGAAGGGCAGTTCACAACGTAAGGGCAGATACTGCAAGACTACTTCCTGAAAAGTTGAGAAGAAAAAAGCTATTGAAGAAAAAGTGTTTTGTAAACAGAACTCCTGGAAACTCCAAAAAGACTAGTTGTAAAAACTACTCTCTTCACCAGGTACTTGTTCTGTCTTATGAACGTGATTTAAGCAATAAACAGTGCTGAAAAGCAGTCATTCCTTGATATCTGTAGCAATACAACTGAACACAGCATGAAGGTAGGGACTCATTTAAGTATGATCCCAGTAAAATAAACTAATATTCTCTCATTTCTTCATCTTTATATTTCATAGAAAATGTGCTATAGCAAATCTTGTAAACAGCTATTTTAAACTGGTATTTTATCTTAAATCAGCTTAACTTGAGAATGGTCTCCTCGTAACTGCTCGACCTCATTGTGTTTACAACCTTCAGACTTGGTGATTCTCAATACCTCCTACATGCTCCCCAGCTAATTGGTACAGAGGATGCAGAAGGTGACAAAACAGGTCTTGGCTCAAAACTTCACTGATTGGGAACTTAGATAATAGGGATCATAAGAAAATGCAGTTTCCAGCAATAACTACAGAAGTTCTTGTAGCGTCTGAAATGTGGCAAATATATTAACAGGCATGGAATCATATCTTTCAGAAAACACTGAAGTATTTCTATTGGAGAGATCAAGGGCCAAGACTACATTATTCAATTAGAGTTTTATGTCGAACCGGGAAGAGCAGAAATAAACAGGGGTCCTCACCAATTACCAAGGTCTATTTTTCAATATAATTGTAGTGGACTTGAACAACATTGGAATAATGTTCTCCAATCTTCTCCATATTCCTAGAACTTGAAGAATTCACTTTCCATGTTTTTATGCTTCCTTATTATGACTTTGGCATTGAAACTGTGTTTTACAAACGTAATTTGAATGAAATCAACAGAACACTTGATTCACAGACTCAAAACTCTTAACAACTCAGTATCACAGTAGAGTTCTTTCCAATTTTAATTCAGATTAGTTCACTCAGTATGCATCTATATAATTATAGATGATCAACAAATTTAAGCTGATTTTATTCTATGACTTTATAAATGTAATATGCATCAAGAAAAAATAATGTGCTTTCACACGACAGACAAACTTACCAAGTGTCATCACCACTGTTGTTTTTTCCTCTCAAGCCTCATTCATACTGACTTTTTGGATTTTATTTATGTATCAAATTTGCATTTAGATTGTTCTCCTAGATTTAAAAAAAACCCAAACCAAACCCACTGTGAAATCCTGAGACTTCTTTTAACCTCGCTGCAGCAACAATCACAATGATTGCATGTGGCTGGAAACATTTTAGTATTATCAAACTGCATTACAGCATTCCCCATTCAACCAATCCAAAGTTGTTACCATCAAGTATTAATTTATCCCTTCCTTATTCAAACTGCAAACAAGATGACAATGGTCAAGAACACACTTGATGTTATGAAAGGTTATATAATATTTCTTTTTATGATAAATATGTAGTTAGTAAAGCTAACTACACTTACAGAGATAAAAAATAAATGGCGTAAGACCCCAGTCTCGAAGTCATGTGCTTAACTGGAAGTATTAATTTTAAAAATATATTTAAGACCCTAAAATTTAGATACCAAATTTTGAAAAGCCTTTTACTTTTTTAATATCTCAAGATCGTGCAAAGAGAATGCTATATAGGTCTCCCAATAGATTTCTTTTAATTTAGTGAGAAAAGAAATTTGGCACAAGTTTCACAGGGATAACATAGAACCAAGGCAGAAGCATTCTCCAAAAGCACACAGCATCACACAGTTTAGTAAAATACAACCCATTAGTTTTAAATTACCTAAAACAGGTTAAGAGTAAAGGAAAGAGATTAAAAAACTGGAGTAAAGAGAGGAAAAGAGAGAATGGGCAAAGAAAAAGATTAGAATGAGAAAAATAGTTATTGTCAAGGGTCCTTCACGTAGTGACTGCTGGAGGAGAAAGAAAATGAAGACACATGTTCTCATACTTACGTAGTCTGGCCAGCATTGCCATGGCCCAGGTGGGATCTCTGACTCACTGACCACTTTGTAGACCTGGGCTAGAGTGAGAGACAGTGTAGCCAATTAGAGGCTTCATGAGGGTTCCAGGGAGCATGGTGTGGGTGGGCTACGAGGTAGCCTTTTGACTGAGCCATGTGCACTCCGTGAGCCTGAGGTGGCCATGTGTCTTTTGTGGCTGCACACCTGGCCCCTTTCCTCCACACTCAGAAGTTGGCTCTGACTCAATAACAAAGTACTAATAATAACCGATCCAATGTCTCACATCTCAAACTCTTACAAGGTCTTAAAATTACTGATATTAATACAGTTCTAGGAGGAAGTCAAATTTATAATTTGGGAATTTATATCGGAAATAAACAACAAAAAAAAGTAAAAAAAAAAAAAAAGAAGTAAGCAAGGCTCATTGGGTGGTAAAGGAGAAGGGGTTTGAGTGTGTGATGGCAAAATCTCTCCACACCAAACAAAGCAAACCCCACCTCTGCTCTGGGAAAACCACATACATGGGATATTCACATGAAAGGTAGTTGAAAAGGGGTCATAAACCATCAAGGACCCTCAAAGTGCCCCCTAGACTTATTCCTGAGGCCTTCCAGCACCAGAGGACTGTACGTGATACAAGCGAGGCAACAAATCCAGAGCCTGTCAAAAGAGACTAAAAAGCTTCCCCCCACCTGCCAGGGAAGGAGCCTGGCATCTCCTGAATGTACATTAATCCACTGGACTTTATTTCTTGTGGGACTCTCACCACCAAGAAGATCAGAAAAGACCCACAGGATGCCTTCAGGTTCCACGGAGTGGTGAAATTTTTCCTATTAATCTCCCTCTATCACTCTCCTTCCCTCCTGCTTTTCCTGTTTCTTTCTATCTCTCTCTGTCTCACATTTAATGTTAAATAAAATCCATACTATTGACTTTGGCATATAATCTCATTTGCACCTTAGTTTAGGCAGAGGCATTTCTAGTAATTTTGAAACCTGTATAATAACGGCTTGTTGACCAAATTCATATCTTGGACACATCAACAGAAAATGTTATTTTAATCTTATTAGTTGCAGAACAAAAGGCCAACAATAATCAAGAAGCTACTAATTATCATATCCTTGACTTCCACTTAATAACAGAACATTTCTTCAAGGTTGCTCACTGTTCATCACTGTCATCAGAGAGAATCTGGTTGTTGTGGTGTTTTTGGCTGGGGTAGCAGCTAGTAGGGCTCGTGTTTTGGACTTGTACTGGAAACAACGTTGATTACACGGGGATGTTTACATTATTGCTGAGCAGGGCTTACACAGAGCGAAGGCCTTTTCTGCTTAGTACTCCACACCAGCAGTTAGGAGGCTGGAGGTGCACAAAAGTTGGGAGGGGATGCAGCAGGGACAACTGATCCCAACTGACCAAAGGGATATTCCATAATATATGACATCACGATCAGTAAAGAAAGCTGGAATAAGAAGGAAGGGAGAACATTCAGAGTGATGGTGTTTGTCTCCCCAAGTCACCATCACACATGAGGAAGCTTTCCTGGGATTGGCTGAACAATTGCCTGTCCATGGGAATTGGCAAATGAATTCCTTGTTCTGCTTTGTTTGAATGCATGGCTTTCCCTTCCCTTATTATACTGGCTTAAGCCACAAGTTTTCTCACTTTTACTCTTCCAATTCTCTCACCCTTCCCCATTCTCTCCACATTAGGGTAGGGAGTGAGTGTCCGAGTGGGGCTTTTTTGCCAGCTAGGATTAATCCACAACACTTGGACAAGCCATCATTGCATGCTGGACATCAAAAGGAAAGGTCTGTTTTACCTAATCAGTTCATTTTCTGTGTATATAATTACCAAAAGTGTGTAACAGTTATATTTAACGCAGGCTAAATCTGATGGTAAGTAAAACAAATCTATTCAGAGTGGGATAAAACTGCTTTGAACACATGCCACATGTGGCATTTGGCACAGAAGCATCCACAATGTAGCTTTCTAAAAGTACTACTAACTCACTGAAGAGGAAAGCATTTATCAGAAGTAACATTCACAGACTCTGAAAGTTATAAAGCTGTCAAGAAAATGCTAATTTAATCAAGTGAAGACTTCCATAGGGTAGAATTTCACAATGATCTCCATATAAGTGCTTCAACAGTTTGCAGAACTAGATGGATATTATGCTGCACATAAGGTGATGCTTTGACACAGATTAATGTTTCAAATAAAGTAACACTTTATTTGTATAGTAATAAAAACCCCTTAATGTACAGAATAAATGGAGTCACGGATATCAATATGATGCATGATAGCTGATGGGGCACAATAATAATTCTGAAATCTGCTCTGTGTAATATAGGACAATGAAGACTGAAGAGTCCGGAGAAAAAGTCCTATGATGAGCTGAGGGAGCTGGGGCTGTTTAGCCTGGAGAAGAGGAGGCTCAGGGGGGTACTTATCACTCTCTGCAACTACCTGAAAGGAGGGTGTAAGCAAGTGGGAATTGGTCTCTTCTCCCAGGTAGCATCCAATGGGATGAAAGGAAAGGGCCTCAAGTCGCGCCACAAGAGGTTTAGATCAGATATGCACGCATACATACCATGAGAAAATATTTATTTCCTTGTTGCATACTGTAATTGTAACTAAAAATACTAGATTAATTTAGAAGTTCAAAATAATATGTCAGTGAGATACACTAACATTTAACAGACTGTAGTTATTGGTTATAAGTGTAGAATCTGCTTTTTAGAGCTTTTTTTGTGTATGTGCAGCGTAGAAATGTGGTATGAAATTACAAAACTCTAATTAACTCTGAAAGTTTCCTGGGACATATCTTGAATGAGACTGTATTTCTCAATAAACCAGTAGCAGCATTATGAATTAGTTCAATAAATATAAGCTGACTTACACTCCATTTTTTAGCATTTCTTAATGCAAAGTGTGACCCAAGTGTTTACTGAAGTTAACAGCATTGTTTTCATTGTCATCAGCAGATTTCCAGTGAGATTCAAAGCACATTCATTTTCATTTGCATTATTTAGCAACATAAATGTGTGTACATTTAAAGTCCACCCTAATACTAAAAAGGAATAGATGCTGAGAGCATTGAAATAACAGGGATGGAGGGAGGAGGGTTTGCCTGATTTGCTGCTTATAATCTGCAAGCGTTTCACCAGCTGGTAGCAGGTTCTATAGCGTGTCAACAAGCAAATATTTCATTCTGATCAGCATTTCACTGATCATACAACCAAACATTTTATGTGACTTCATATACACCCAAAGCTCTTAACAGGAGTCAAAAGTTTTATGAAACAGCCATTGGCAGCTATTTACACTTCTATGGATTTAAATTATTTTATACATATGTAACACAAATATGTGTGTTTCTGTATACAAAAATATATGCAATATAACATATAAATAATATAAATAATATAATATCATATCATTGTAAAATTATATAACATATATATGCAATATTTTTACCTACTGAACACTGAGATTCATAATTCTTACATTGATTATTTTGTTCTTTATTACTTGCTTGCTAATTTTCTACTACTGCTTCATTTCAGAATATTACTAAACATGCAGAAAGCGCTCACGTACTCCAAACCCTCAATCCATCACCTAAAGTTTCTTTTTATGAATTTCTATCTCCTATTAATTCCATTCCTTAATAAATCTGAAACTGCCACCTCCAGTTTCTGATTAAAAATTCCAATTACACAAACTTTAAAAAGTGCTCCAAAGAGCATGTATTTCCTCCAGCTGCTATTTTATCACCTTTTCTCACTTTAGTCTCTCTCTGAGCTATTAATGAAATAGTTCATCAATTACTTAACTGGACTGATTGGCTGAAGATTTTCTTGCTTAATAATCAGTGTTCTAGGTAAGCTGACATGAGATCTCTTTCCTAGCACAAGTACTTCAACCAGCTCCTTTGACCACATATACTGATAAACTCCATCTCAGTATAGAATCTAAACATGCAAGACCAAGTACCACAGTGGGTGAGCTATTCCTATCTGTAAAACAGAAGCAGCTCCAAACAATCTGTGCTCCAGAATTCTATGCAGGAAATTTTCAACTAACACAGCTCTGCTAATTAACCTGGCTGAACAAGAGAACTGGCATGCTTTTTCTACAGTATCTTTAAAAATGGCATTTTTAAAATAGATAATGCTCTCAGCATTGGTTTTGCTCTGTTTTTATTTGGATGCCCATATACATTTCAAATGAGGTGAAACACTGTCCTTAGAGAGTTAAGTTTAAAAACAAATTCAGAAAAACACACAAGCACTCAGACCTAAGAAACCTCCATATTAAACTTGTGAATTTCAGCATTTTCTTACCAGAGCAACAACAAAAATCAGGATCTACCTTACCAGAAAATATAAAAAATCAGAAGCAAAGGTACAAAGAGTTAATACAAAAAAACCCAAGTCCACATACTAGGCTTGTTAAAGGAAAAAAAAAAAA
>VXBA01004776.1:0-29584 GCA_013399895.1 Serilophus lunatus | reverse complement strand
AAAAAAAAAAAAAAAGGGGGAAGATCTGAAGAGCCTCAGGGCTTTATGCCAAAAAAAATATCATTTTAATTTCTTCTGACATGAAATAGACCCAATTTTGTCTGGAGCAAAATGTTTTGTGCTTATTGTTCACAGAACTCATGCCTTGAACAATTATTTCCTTTAGAGCCTGTGAGTACACTTTTCTTCTTCTTAATATTGTGAAAACATTGTACCTTCAGTGGAACCCTCATTCAAGAATACAGGATTGATTTCCATCTCCTTAATTTTTTTTGAGGTCTAAATAATCCACGGTCTTGGAATGCTTTAAAACTCAGTGTATACCAAGTGGAATGATACTAAAAGCAGATATGACATAAACTAGAAACAATAATTGTTTAGAAAAATACAGGGATGAACATATGCATAACAGTTTGCTGCAGAAATCTTATAAAAAGTGGCACAAAGAACATCAACTCACATTTGAATTAAAAACAACTACAAATTAATCTTTCAGAAGAATTTTATGAGACTCACTATGTCTGAGTGTGAAACCTTCTAGCTCTTGTAAACGAATGCGTCTCTTCAAGAATATATTTTTATGTCTATTAGCTAGTGAAATCCTGAATATTCGTGATACATTTTTTTAAAATCTTATATTTGCTGTTTTACATTAAAGGAAAAATATTTTAATTTCCTGTGAATTACCATTTTTTATAAAATACAATTATCCTGACAAAGTACAGCATGTGAAATCACGAGAGTTTAATATAAAACCAAACAAACTCTCAAGTATGTTTTATGAATGTTTGCTTTTGATTTCTAGTCCTCCCAAGCACAAAATCACCTACCCTTTATCATCTGCAAAGCCATGTGCAGAAGAATTCCTGTTGACTTCAACTAGACTTAATTAAATTGTCATTACTTACTTATGAGATTATATATTTGCATTTAGAAGTCACTCAAGGGATAAAACTTTCCAATAATGCAGAATGTAATGGACTCAGAGGGAAATTCCTAAAGGATCAGAAAACTGGAGGTCAGAACTCCCAACACGCAGAACAGATGACAAATTTTGGAATGCCTCCTTCACATTTCTGTAGGGAAATATGACATCACTGAGGGAAAACAGCAGTAGTCCTGTGATGGGATGAGAACTGACTAAAAGGGAAAGGAATGACACAACCCCTTCAAAAATAAAAAAAAAAAAAAGAAAAAAAGAAAAGCTCAAGTAAAGATTAAGAACATCATTTTGTTATGCAATAGCATGCAGCTATCCCAGAAGAAACCTGAAAATGGAGGCTTAGTGAAGCCATGCTCTTTACCCCACGTCTTTTTTTTCCTGAAGGTCCTGGATAAAATGCTCAGAATACATATCAGTCATTGTCTCTGAACACAAAGGCAGTGCTACAGAGGAATTTTTCTTTCAGAACATAAGAAAAAGTTTATCATCTGCCAACTCTTAAAGAAGTTTCTCAGTGTATTTTCTCATTAATTCAATAGTGCACATTGAATAAAAATTTGCCAATCCTCTGTTATTCAGCATGATAGTGACATTAAAAATCCCTGTAATTGTGAAAGAACAATTGATATTTGAGGAAAAAAAAAAAGGTATGATGAATGAAATGTTTTATACTCCTGGACATAAAACTCTATAGACCTAAAAAGACACAAGGGATGTATTCCTCCCAAAAAGACATTTTAAATAATATTAGAGAAAATGCAGTGTGTGGAAAACTTAACTGAGTATACAGCATATTTCTCTAAGTTTTAGATAAAGTTCCATATTTCATTACTCATAGAAATTAGTCCACTGAATTGCATGAAATCTATGTGTATTACTTATGAGTTCTATGGCTTCTAGTGGCTTGCTTTGAAAGAGAATCTTAGAGTAGGGTGGTATGCAAGTAATCAATAAATAGTGCTTTCTTTCCGTCGGAAAACTGTCATGAATAGCAGAGAGATCTTAGCTACTTAATAATGCACAAAGACCAGTTCTTGAATGTAGGGATAGACTCTTCAGACTATCTAAAGCAAGGATGCTTAATCCTGTCAGAAGCCAGGGATGTCTCCTGAGAAAGCAGTACGCTCCAGGTTATATCATAATCAGCTTTGCCTTTGGAATTACAGTTTAACTTGATCTTTTTGTGGTGAGAAGGATAGATACTTTTGTGTGCAGGCAAGCATAAATGGGGGAACATTGAATTTGGATTTCTGGCAGTCAGGCATCAATACTACCTTGTCCTTGTGTTTCTTTTGGCACTCTTCCAGTTCTTAACCTCTCTTTGGGATGAGAAGTTCCTAGCTCCAGCTACCTACAGGCTAAAACATTCATGAGAGGCCACCACTTAAGACATCCTTCTTTTTGAAGGGTGAGAAATTGTCACCTCCAAAGGACAAATGGCTCTGTTTTAAGTTAGGAGTTTAAGAAACGTAGGAGAAATTGTTCCGTAGGGTTGCATTGCACACCTAGAAAGTGCAGGCAAGTTGAAGCAAGCTACATGTGCAACTTCTTGACAAAAAGCAGTTCAGAGATAATCCTTATTAAAATACTCATTCCTTGCATGCTGGCTGTCTAATATTTTTTTCTCACAGCTCATTCAAAACACTGGTGCTAAGGACCATTATTCAGACACATCTTCTACTGACTTGCTCATGGACTCCTATGATAGCTAGAAAAGTTCTTTTGAACTTTGCACTCCAAACTACATTCCATCCTCATTTTCCATACATACAGTGCTTAAGATCTCCTTTGCACTCCCTGACTACTCTCTCTTTTTGTTCTTGGTGAAATGACTTTCCATGACAGTTGCCAAGTTGTTCCATTTTCAACACATAAGTGACTATCCTAAATACATTTAATAAATAATCACAGATTTATATAATCATTTAGGTTGGAAAAGGTCTTCAAGATCATTGATTTCACCTGTTAACCTAGTGTAGTCAAGTCCACCACTAAATCACATCCCTCAGTGCCACATCTTCACGTATGATCAGAAATACTCTGTTATTAATTTATGTGACAATGATGACTATTTGGACTTCAATCTATGATCAAATCTTTAAATACAAAACCAGTAGAGTGGATAACAAGCTGTTGCTTACATTCTAATTTTGGCTAGGGAAAGGATATCTATAGCAGAAGAACAATCTTTCCTGAATAGTTCAATGTATCTTGAACGTGCTTTTTTGGGGTCTAACTTCACATCCATTCAATTACCAGTGCAATTGCTGGTTTCATAAATCAAGATTCAACTATTGGCAATAGTTCAAAAATCATGAGGCTGAAATCCAAGTTGTATATTCTAAAGTTTTTTAACCAGTAGATTCTGCAGAAAGGATTCCCTTTCCTTATAGTGCAGTACTGAGTAGGCTGGCACAACTCTATCATGCTTTCAGAACAAAGTTGTGAGGAAAAATTAAATCAAATCCCAAATCCACCTTCAGCCCTTCTGAGTTTGGAAACTTATAAATTATTCTGTGCAATTTACAGGGGGCCGAAGGAGTGAGGGATGGGAATTATGAAGGATTAAAACCAAAACCAAGAATTTTCCTTTGGAAACAGAAAAATTTATCTTCTCCTATGCCAAAAGAATGGACGAAACGTCTTATCAGATGTAGCTGTATAGAAGAAGCTTGGATTTGCAGACAATGCGAGATTTACTTTATTAAAAAATTAAAAGGGTTAGGCCAACTCCAAAAACTGTCTTGGAAATTATGAATTTCATAGTATCTTGAAATCTCATTCTGCTCTGTTTTTAACACTTTTCTTCACTATCTTTCTTTTTTTTAGCTTACAGTTTTTGTTCACTCTTTTGTTTGGTTGGTTTTTTATGTCAAAAAAATGCAAAAATTGTGTGATGGAAAAACATTGAAGAAAACACCAGAGGAACAAGATAAAAGATGTGAGAAATAATATTTTATTAAAAAAAAAAAAAAAAGCTAGTTAGTACGTTCACTCAGAAACTCTCCAGAAAATCAGTCAATTCACATAAATCATCTTCCTCTTTGTAATCTGTATTATTGAACCCTTTATTTTATTCCTCCCCATCACTGCTTTGTGAGATTCCTGCACATTTCTATTATATGGGGTTATGGAATGAAAAGATCAATCCTTACATTCCATATATCAGCAAATCAAATTACATGCTGAATCCACTTCAGATATGTCCTCTCTTAATCCACTTCCTGCTGTGTTTTGTTTTGGTTCTAGGTTGTGGGTTTTTTGTTGGTTTGGTTTTTGTTTCGCTAGATATATAAGAAAAGAAAGTAAAAAGATAACACTGAATTAAAAGGAGCACACTGAGTAAGTGGAGAATCTAATTTCAATATTATGGGGCTTTTTTAAAGGATGTGAAACATGTTTCAATTTAAAAGAATGTGAATAAAACTAAAAAAATTATATTGCTGAAATATGTTTATACAAGGAACAATCATTAACCAGTAATCATTAATGTAGGTGGATGGAACCTTTATTTATGTCTTAGGTTTCATAAAGGTAGTTAGGAAATATAAGAGTTATATTCACCCATGTCAAAACTGAAGACAGAAAAAAACACCATAGTGTGATAAAACAACATTTCATTAAAATTTCATTAAGCTCTGTAGAGTTCTAACTTATCGAACTTCATAAAGACAGTAACTTTGTATGTCATCAAACATGCAAAACAAAAAACAAGTATTGAAAGACCTGAAAATAATTCTACGGTGAAATATTTTAATGCTACACTGAATTGATTACACCACTTTAAAAAAGACAGTGCAAAATGCTTGAATTATAAAAATACTAAGATGACAAACAAAAACTGAGCCATGGAAATCAGAATAAAATAGATTTAGAAAAATAAAACAATAGAAAAAGACCAAAAAGTGACACCAAAAGCAACCCAGAGTTTGAAATTATTCAATTGTTAATATCTACATTAAAGAGTATTATTCAGATGAGGGATGATTTTTTTAAACTTTATGTTATACAAACATAACACTGTAACTCAAAATTGTTGTGAAAACAATTCCATGGCTTACATATCACTCCTTAAAGAAAAGCATTTCAGATGGGGAGGTCTGAGTGGAGCAGCATTGGGGGTTTTTTGGCTTGAAATCAAGCTGTGCAATTTTGAAGAATGTACCAACCATTACTTACTGAAAATTACCCTGCATTTCCCCTACTACTAGAATATATATTTTAATCATGAAGCCCCAGAGAATTTACATGACCTAGCCTCAAAGTGAAGGAGGAGTCTCTATGGTGATCACTGTTTACTGTCCATTTTACATTAAAGTCTGGTCATATCTTACTATATTAAGTCACTTTTTTAATGTATGAGAATTACCAAGTGTTTTGTGGCTACTCAAACTACAGCTAGAGAAATACATCACACTTCTAAAATGTGGCATCAGACCACAGACCATGGCAAAATATGTCACTAGCTTACTTTTAAGTGAAAATGATGCATTCTTCCTATTATATTTGAAATGTATGCCTCATTGCTTCATGAAAGTTTTCTTTATACTTATCTTCTATGTTTTTCACTACTCAGTTAAGCTGACAGAAAAAAATAACCAATTGTAGATAATGTGTTGAACAACTAAAACCACTAAATTTGCATTTTTTAAATTACAACAAGCAGACTTAAGAAACTATTACAAATAGTCTATATTACAAAAAGATGTGACTGTTGAGAATAAACTTTAAATATTTCTTTTTTTGTAAGACTGTGCAATGTTTAGAGCATCTAACTCCAAATTCCTTCTATCCATTAAAGCTAGAAAATACATGCTATGGTTTATGCGCAGAAAATTGAATTAGTCAAGTAGACTAGTAGACTAGACTAAATCCAAACTATTCAGTTTAGTCAGAGAGAACATTAATGCAATGTATGAACATTAATGCATGTATAAAAAATCAGTCTGTTATATGGCAGATTTGCCCTCAGTTGTCTCTCTTAACAGTCTTTTATTAATTAAGATAAATTTGTTCAGTTTCAGAGATCAGCTGCTGCCCTTTTCTTACTTCGATTTTTGCTTTTGGTAATGTCAGGTGCACTTTTGTGTGGCTACTAAGCCCTTAAAGAAGGCCTCATTTCCCAAAGACTTGGCACCATACTTTTAGCATAGAACATGCTTGACCATGATGCTCAAATGAAGCTTCGTAAGATGTTCTGTCATTCAGACTGACCTCATGGTGACAGACCTCACTCTCCTCTCTATTTTGAACATATATTTGCCATATTTGATTACATTTGACAGAAGAGAGCTGCCTTAAATACATTAATTAAATTCTTACAAGTTTCATTAAAAATAGATGTGTAAGTAGATCATTAAAAAATAATTAAAAACTGAGGTCCATATGTAATCAGGTGGCACCACACAGAGAGTAAGTCAGCACACTGTGGTTAGTTTGTAGCAGTACATATCCGGTGTTCCTTCTCAGTCAAACATATCAGGTAGCAGGGCTACAGCCCTACACAGAAGAAAAAACTAGGGAAAAGGGAACAAATCTACAGAAAAATTTAGGGATGTTAATTCTTTTACTCATGCAACAGCTTTGTTTTACTTCTAACAGCCAGCTCTAAAAGAAGCTCAAAACATCAAAATCCTCTTTTGGAGTCAGATGAGATTAATCATCCTTCGAGTTTTGTGTTGAACTCTCTATCTGTGTTTTTGCTGTGCTGCATGGGTCTTCAGATACTCACTGAGATTCCCACTGTTAGCTGGAATCAGGATTTGCATCTGCCTGTACATTTGCAATTCTGTTGCTATCAGGGAATCCTATTCTATAGCATATTTCAATGAGTGCAAGAGTCCTTTGTCCACAATTAATCTTCTAGACATGATAATAAAAAATCATCCATATGTTAATTTTGGCAGCATGACAAATGGGTTTTTGATGGTTGAATAGAATTGGTTCTTTTTGTTACCAGTTTTGCACCAGTTTGAAAACTTGCTGTGCTGATGTTTGGCTGTCCATTTTTTTTCAGTAGAAGGAATGCTTTGCCTCTCCAATCTTGATGAGAAGTATTGTACTGGATTCCTGGACCTTTGGAGGACTGTTTTGGGTTTTTTTTTTTCCCTCCAAAGATGTTGACACAAGCATTTCCCAGAGCTCCCTAGGTGACCACAATATCATGTGTTTAGTGAAACATGTTAATGAACAGCACATATCCACAAGGAGGCTTGCACTGCTTGAATGACAAGTGACTGAGTAGCACTGATAAAAGAAAACAAAAAAAACCAGCAACCTATTAACTGCAACTAAAGGTGCTTCTTTAAAAAGGGAAAGACAATACACGTCCTAAAACCAATACAGATGAAACACTGCAGAAGTATCTCCTAGTTTATTCCTCCCATGAAAAAGCTTGTGAATCAAAAAGCTGAAAGTTGTGCTGTGCTATTGCAAAGATGACAATTGTTAGCACCAGTAACAGTAGTAGCAATGAACCGCAGGTTTATTAAGGTATTTCAGCCCTATTATTCAGAGTGATTTGCTCTTTGATCCTTCATTTGTACTTAAGCCTACTGCAAATGTTGGGGGATCCCCATCCTGGGAGCTTTTTGAGACTTTTCAAGCCACTCACTGTGGCTACACAGTCACAGCTGACTTGACCTAGCACTAGAAATAGTCACGCATTTCTTTGTCAAATCAGAAAAAAAAAAAAGTAGTTGTCATAACCTTGATTCAATTCTGAAAAGGAAAAAAAAAAAACACAACAAACAAAACATAACAGAAAAACCATTTCTGACAATTAGGTCAGCCACGCTTTTTCCTCCTTAAACAATTTTTTTCAAGATCGTCACACACAAGTCTGACACATTTCATATGTGCAGGATTGAGGTCTTTTTTTCTTTACATTTTCTTCAAAACATTAAAATTTATCCCACCACATGACTAACAATAATGAAGAATTGCATTTAATCTAATGATAAATCAATGAAATGAGCAGTGCAAGGCAAGATAAGGACAAATGAACACAAACTTACTGCTGGTACTCTGGGACAGGGGCTGCTGGTCCAACACATCGGCAGGAAAGAGTTCTCCCGAGGCAGAGAGCTGGACAATGGGTGTCAAAGTGCCTTACTACAGTTTTGAAGCTAAAGGCAGTAGAAACTAGCTGTGACAGGGAAAAGCCTTCCGGAGGAACATAAGGCTTTTGTTAAAGAAAGACAGAGTCAGCTGAAGGACAAAAGTCCCCTTCTACCAGTTAATGGGGCAAACTAAAGAGATCCTAATAAAACAAGAAAGTGCTCCATTTTTAACCGTAAGTGCGGCATTTTCATCAAGGGCATGAGGAATGGGAGAATAACAGCAGCAAGCTATGCAATGGAAGAATAGGAGACGACAGGGCGGTTGTAGACAAAGGTTCAGAGTGAAATGCAGTCTCTAGAAATGCACATTCCAACAAAAATATATATATTTTCAGAGCCAAATGAATTACTGTCATACTCATGCGTGCATACAATGCACAGCGTCTGTCCTTTGACTTTTGTAATGTTAAGAATGTTAAGAAAGGGAAGTATGGAATACCAATACATTATTATATGAAATTCTTTAATAACAAACCTTAATTCCTAATAGATTAATAAATGAGTTTTAAAAATTATCACTAACATGTCCTACAGGAAGGGGGAAAGTACTCTGAGAAATGTTCTGGCTTCTTCTTCTGGTTGAAAGATTCAAAGATACAGAGACACATAATCACCTAGCTTGAAAAAGACATTTAAGATCATCAAGTACAACTGCTACCCCAACAGTCCACTACTAAATCACATCTACACATCTTTTAAATACCTTCAGGGATGGTGACTTCACCACTACCCTGGTCAGTCCATCCAATGCCTGACTACTCTTCCAGTGAAGAAATTTTTCCTGATTTCTGACTTTAATCTCCTCTGGCCCAGCTTGAGACTGTTTCCACTTATTCTCTTGCATTTTATTTGACAAAAGAGATGCGACTCCATCTCATCCCAACTGCCTTTCAGGTAGCTGTGGAGAACAATAAGGTCTTCCTTGAACCTTCTTTTCTCCAGGCTAAACAATCACAGCTCCTTCACAAAGACTTGAGGTCAACCCCTCACTAGCTTCGTTGCTCTTCTCTGGACACAACACAGTCCTTCAATGTCATTCTTTCAGCAATGAGCCCAAAACTTAGCACAGGATTTGAGGTGCTGCCTCACCAGTCCTGAGCACAGGGGAATGGTTCCTCTTCTAGTTCTACTGGTCATGCCATTCCTGATACAAGCCAGGAAGCCATTGGCCTTTTTAGCCACCTGGACACACTGCTGGCTTGTGTTCAGTGACTGTCAACCAGTGTCCTCTGGTCATTTTCCACTGGCACCTTTCCAGTGACTCTTCTCAAAGCCTCCGGTGCTGCATAGGGTTGTTGTGACCCAAGGGCAGGACCCAGCAGCATGTCACCTTGTTGAAGCTCAAGCCATTGGCCTCATTCCGTTGATCCAGCTTGTCTATATCCCTCTTTAGAGCCTTCCAGCTGTCCAGCAGATCAACATTCCTAGCCAACATGGTGTCGTCTTCAAACTGCATGGAGTTGCGTTCAATCCCCTTGTCCAAATTGTTGATATAGTGGTTGATACAAAACTGGTCCCATATCTGAGTCCTGGAGTACCACTTGTGACCAGTTGTCAGCTGTATATAAGTCCATTCACCACCACTCTCCAGGCTCAGCCATCCAGCCAGTTTTTTACCCAGCAAAGAGTACAATCATCCTTGTGAATCAGGAAGCTGATCATAAATGAGTACTGCATAGAGTAAACCATGTTTGCTCAATTCATGTCTTTAAAAAATAAATGAAAAAAAAAAATCACCCAAATGCTGGAGGAATGAGTGTCTTTAATACTTTGAGCTTGTTAAAACCATCAGTTTAAAACAAGGCGTTTAATTTATTCCAAATTTTGAATATACAGAATCCAGAGAAGCTTTAAGAAGCAAGCTAAGTGAGGTGCAGCAAGCTAAGCATAGCATTAAATATCACAAAAGGTTTATTTCCACCCCTCAAATATGTCATGCTCGTTTGTGTAGAAAGGTAAACACTATGGCAAACAGTAGCAAAGAAACTCAGACCTGAACTTCAGAACATTTGAGAATATCTTCACCCTGTAAAATGCCTCTCTCAGATGTGATTACGGACACCTTGAGAGAAACAAAATAGATATTATTTCAGTCATTCAAATCTCTTGAGATTTGGCCTTCATTGTTTTAGCATAGAACAGTGTGTCTATGCAGACTTTCTCACCTAGCTACCCCTTGTCATTTCAAGCATACCTTTGCAGCACTGCTTTGAGCATAATCAGTTTTGTGGATTTTTCTTCACCTCATTCTCCACCTCTGCAGGGAACTATTTTGTGCATTCACAAAACACGCTAACATATCTTCCACTTCTTGAATATTTTACTGAAGTCTGCCCCTTATTCTCTCTGCAGACAACAGAACCTTTTCCAGCAGCCTACAGCTTTTTTCAGTTGTAGCTATTGTCTGTTTCACTACTAAAACAGAGTTACATCATATGAAAATCTCTTCAAATATCCAGAATAAAAAATAAGGGACTATCTCAGGAAGTTCACTGATATTTTTCTTTCTTATTTACTGAAATTTCTCTAGTGCTCTGTCTGCAAACATAAACAGTGTCCAGTATACTATTACAGCAGTTTTGTAAGGATAAAGGGACAGATCTTCTCTTCTGGTCTTCCTTGGTGAGAGATTGTGGCCGTTTGAAAAAGGGCTTTTGAAAGGAGGTATAAGAGTGAAACCCCACTTACCTGATTAAAATTCAGTTTTCCTCAAAAAAGCCGTCGGGGAGGGGGCTGTCCGAGGTGTCCCCGAGGCCAGGGCCAAGCAGCAACAGTTCTTCATTTTTCTTGGGGCCCCTTCCCCGAGGCCGGGGCTGGGTGGCGGTTTCTAGCCCCCGCCTCTGTCCCTCCCCACTGTCCCCCTTCCCTGCGAAGTGTATGGCCGGAGACCGTCCCTTCCCGCATGAGCACGGCGGCTTTCCCGGGGAGAGTGGCGGCCTGGGGGCACAGCCGCAGGAAAGCCCCGGTGTCCCTCTGGGGCAGCGGCTTCTTACCCCCACCCCAGGGAGAGCGGGCAGCGGCACCTCGCCCCGGGCCAGCGTGGCCGAGAATTTTCAGCACCACGGCTGCTGACAGACAGCAATAGAAAGCTCGCCCTGGCACCGTCCAGCACTGTGGCGTCTCTGAAGTGTAGCCACCATAAGAACAAAGATGGTGCCTAATGACTGAACTCGGGAGTTCCTTCAATGAAAGAGCACCAGAAGCAAGGTGGGGCCCGACGAAGTGGACGAATGGAAGGCTAGCTTGATCGGAAGGAAGGTGACGACATTCCAGCGACGAGGGAGAAGGCTTGAAAGCCGAAACACGGCCCCGCCCCACTCTCTTTTTCAGCCGCCGCTGCTGGGAGAAACATCACAGCCCCGGTGCCCAGTGTCTGCAGACCCCCCGCAGGATTCCACCCATTCCTCTCAACCTGGGAGCAAGTATTCAGACAAAGGGAGGGGAGGGAGCTGGTTGGTTTTCCCCTGTGTTTATGTTTTCCAGAGAGGCTGAAGGGCCGAAGGTGCTTCCAGAGAGTGAGAAGGGAAAAGACACCCTTTCCTACCCTTTCCCCCTGTCCCTTTTAAATTTAACTCCCTTGTATTAAAAAGTCCCCTTGCTGACCATTCTATTCAGTTTTATCGTCGCCTTTATTGAACTCACAGCCCCCTGAACGCTAAACAGTGCTTAAACCACTACACTACCACAGAGATTAATTTATTTTTTTTTCAGGTTTGTATGTAGGTTTGCCCTTACCTCACAATGAACACAATGAAAAATTAAAGATACACACTGTTCTGATGTGCTACTGACATCAGTTCCCCATTCCAGATTAATTTCCCCCAGCCAACTCCTGTGTTTATTCTACAATAGGTAATAGACAAAAGGGAGGAAGTTCTACTGCTAAAGAGACACGTCCATTTTCTACATACAGCACAGATCTACTGAATTTGGATGAAAGTCTTGTCTATTTTTATTTGAGTGCCCACAATAAGAGTTCAGCAGCTTCTGGCCTCTCATACTGAAAGTTCAGAACATTTGAAGACATCTGGAAAACTTCTCCCAATTCATTCAATGAACTTCTCTTCCTGCAATAGAATTTGGCTCTCATGTGACTACTGTTCTAACAAGTTTATTGTTTAGTGTGGAAGAATTTACATTTAAAAGCATGAAGCCTGTCCTCTAAAAGGGGAATCTGGCATACTCTTATCAGTCCCACAGAGACAGAACCCTGTGGGCTCAGCACAATGGTGATAAGATGTCTCTTAGGTAAGACTGAAAGTGGTTCCCTTTCATTCAAACAGTTGGAACCTCGAAATATCCTCTAGGTAAGCTGGCAAAGCAGCATTCTGTATCCTTTCCAAACAGCCCTACCTGCCTTTTTCTTACACGGAGAAATAGTGGGGGAAAACAGACAGCACACAGAGCTCCATGCAGAACACTGATCATTTTCCACGTTCCCGCTATTAAGTCAGTAAACAGGAAGATGTTTGTCAGAAGATGGCTCAGATACCTACTGCAAACATTTCGTGAGTAGGGATTCCACTTGAAGATAAAATGGCAAAACTGATCTGAAGTAGGGTAACCATCTTGAAATCCACATTTTGACTGGAAACTTTTGTGCCTAAATTGCTATAGACAAAGTCTGATCTAAGAACACGAGACAACCAATTTTTTAAAGCAATATGGCCAACTCCAACTCCACTCCAAACTTCCACACCTGTCACATTCTCTTTCCCGTCTTTTCTTATCCTTTGTTGTTATTTACAATAAAATCAAGCATTGCTCTAGAAGAACTCATCCTTGACTGTATACATACTCAGTATTTACTTCTTACACAACTCAATCTATATTTCCAGCCTACCCCCCATACTATCCAACTAAAGTCCATCTTACCACGATGTCCCCTAAACCTCCAACAGAAATTTCCCTTATTACTTAACCCCACCTATGTCCAGCCTCTAATAGGCCTGGAAGCCTAACTCTACATTTTGTCTTATACCCCACTTATCTACACACAAGAATGCAAACACACTGGAACACAGAATCTTCTGGCCTTTAATATTCCAAGTTATCCAGCTACCTAGCTAAAGTGAATTCTCTAAAATATTAAGCATACCTCTTGAGGCATCAAGTCGACTTCCAAGACAGCAAGCTTTACTCAGACTGCTAGACACAGTCCTAGAATTAAAGCTGTAGATTCAGATAAATGGGCTTGCTCCTTACTTCTCTTTAAACATTTTAACACCTTTTCGAGATACAAAATGCATCACACAGAAGTTCAGATTAAGTTTGTGTGCCTAGATGTCTTGAAATAATCTTTCACTCATCTGATTGAAAACAAAAGCAAACACTCCATTTTGCAAAAGCCACATGGTATCAGCAGTCCCTTCTTTTGCCAACAAGACCTTCTATCCTTCTTTAAAACAGCTTCTGTTACAGGACAAGACAAGCTTTATCACATACATATGATGCTCTTCCATATACCATCATCTGCTTGTCACTTGAGTTAAGTGTTAAGAACCAGCCTCCTAGCACAAAATCTGTTGATTTTGCATGGTACAAAGAGGGTTCAAGTGAAAGCAACAGGAAAAGACTCCCAGCTAGCACTAGTACAAATATGGAGACTGTATTTTGTCAAAACTGACAGAAGGGGGTTTTAAATCTCTTTTTTCTTATTGTTTGGCTCATTCAAATAACATTTTTAGAGGTGTCAAGGGCAGAAAGTATAGATTTTGTAGAAAAGTAAACAAAGCAATCTCCACCACTAAATTAATGTTGACATTGGTGGGAAAATTGACAATAAAACAATTGTTTGCTCGTCAGGATCAGAAATACTTTAAAATAACCTGACTCGGATCTAACCCAGCTTCTGATTTAGACAGGCCAGATGCAGATATAACAAATACAGTTGATACTGTTTAATGGAGATTTCAGAGAAAAAAAATACCTTCTAGTCCAGACTTTCTATAACAGCATAATTAGAAGAAAGAAACTTCATTTTTATTTGCTTTTACACATAGCTATACAAAGCATACAATATATTAAAAAGAACTCAGCATAAATAATTTCTTAAGCAAACAAAGAAACAAAGAATACTATAGGAAAAGTGTCTTTTGTGATATACTTCCTGGAGTAATATAAAAAAATAAAAATCCAGAAAATAAAAATCCAGGATCAACTTAAAATTAATGCAACTACTGCCAAAAAAACCCACGGAATTTTTCAGGCTGTACTCTTTAAATAAAAACACCATCTTATCTTCTTGTTCTACTGTGAGTTATAAAATTTTCAATGGCCTGTTTAGGTATGCCATTGTAAAATTACCACTGAAAAAACCCCACACCATACTTAAAGACTACTCTTCCCCAATTAAATCATCAGTTTGGTGGAGAAACTGCATTTGGAGAAGACTGTCTCCACTGATGGTAAAGAGCGCAGATCCTGTGCCTGACACAGGAACTTGCAGTAGGAGTTTAAAACCAAGGTTAAAACTTTGATGACACTTCGTAACTCCAAGATGTGACACCTCGAAGAGCATATTTATGTTTTCTTCTTATAATCCCATCCTTTCCTACTTTTCATGCTATTTGTTTTTTTCAATTGACCAATGAGGCAATTTTTAAACTTTATACCAGATGGTCCTCCTGCTTTTATATTGTCCTTATTATCTGCAGTTTGAAGATGTGATAAAGATGTCCTGTAAAGATAAAACCTAAGTAGAATTTGACTACATGCGTAAAAGCATTACCTGGCAGTTGGAGTAAGGAAGCAATGACAAAGAATATGCCCTTGTGCCTAGACTGTCAGAGTCTTTAAAATGCATAGTTTCAGAAAAAGGCTGCAAACTCTTTTAGTGATACTTAAAAAATCAGCTTAGAAACAAAAGTATTAAATAAAGCTGCAGAGGGAAAAACTTGTAGCCTCATAAATGCCAATCACCCGTATAGACTTATCGTTTATCATTGCAATGTCACTCCACCTTGCTTCCTTTATCACAGGGAAAAAAGACAGAGCACCATTAATATGTCCAGGTTTTGAAAATGCATTGATCAATTATGGTTTCCTAATGTATTGGTTTTTCTGTGGCCAGGTTTTGGTGGCAGTGGGGGGGGGCTGAGGGAGAGGCTTCTTCGAGAAGCTACTGGAAGTTTCCCCCATGCCCAGGCTGGGCCCGCTGCTGACCAAGGCCGGGCCAATCAGTAGTTGACAGAACGCCTCTGTGATAACATATTTAAGAAGGAAGAAAAAAAAAAAAGTAGTTGGAAATGAAGATGGCTGCCGGAGAGGAGCAGGGTGAGAGCCTGTGAACAACAACGCAGACACCAAGGTCAGTGCAGAAGGAGGGGGAGGAGATGCTCCTGGCGCCGGAGCTGAGATCCAGCTGCAGCCCATGGGGAAGACCATGGTGAAGCAGCTGTGCCCCTGCAGCCCATGGAGGACCACAGGAGTGCAGAGATCCACCTGTAGCCCGGGAAGGAGCCACGCCGGAGCAGGTGGACGCTGGGGAAGGCTGTAGCCCGTGGGAGACCCAAAGTGAAGCTGGCAGGGGACTGTAGCCTGTGGGGAGAGGAGCCCACTTAGAGTAAGATTCTCCTGTTAGGATGCGTGGCTCGTGGGGCCCACGCTGGAGCAGCCTGTGCTTAAGAGACTACACCCTGTGGAATTTTCAACCATGCGGCAGCAGTCTGTGAAAGGCTGCTGCCCATGGGATGGACTCTCGCCGGAGCAGTTTGTGAGAGGAACTGTATCCTGTGAGGGATGGACCCCATGGAATGCGGCTGGAAGGACTCCTCTTCCCAAGCAGCGGCTGAGAACAGCAGCTGACCACAGCAACACCCCCCCCCCACCTCGCCTTTTCCCTTGACCGCTGCGGGAGAATAGGTTGGATGTAAGAAGGAGGGGGACTGGGAGGTAAAAGGTGTCTTTTAGTGTCTCACTCTTAGCTCTGATCTTGTTAGTAATAAATTTGATTATTATTCCCACATAGAGTCTTGTTTTGCCTGTGACAGTGATTAAGAAAGAATCTGCTGTAGTTGTTATCATAAATAGCGAAACCTCTCGTTATATTCTCTCTCCTCTATAGCTGGGCATGGGGGAGTGAAAAGGTGGCTGTAGTGGGCCCCTGGCACTCAGCCCGGGTTAAACCACTACACCTACAAACAAATGAAAAGTTAACCTTAATTAGCAATTCTCCAGAATAAGTAATGAAAACGTCAGCAAAACTTTTCCAAAAATAAATTTAAGTTACAGTCAGAGAACTTTTCAAATTTTTTTTCCATTTTTTTGCATAGTCTCATTACATAAAACTACACACAGCTTACGTTTTCTTCCATTGCTGACTTGAAAAGTTTCAAAATCTTCAAAGATGTCAGAACAGTGCCATTTTTTCCATCCAGCTCTGATGTTGATCTTCACTAAGCTATACTGCACCAACAACCAGCTGACAGTGACATTCCTATTATTTCTGCTGGTGTCTCTGCAACAGATTATCTCTGAAAACATGGAAATGAAAAAATTTCCAATGTTAGTGAAAGGAATTCAACTTTGCATAACGAATCATAATCAGTAGGATTATTCTGATATTTTACTGTACGTACATGTCCATAGACACTGAAATTCCCCAGTATATTTAATGATGCTTACCAAAAGCTTTGAAATCACTAATAATAAAAAGTTTATGGTAATTCAACATTATGGAAAACAGCATGCACTGAATTTCCTATGTGCCAAATTTCATGACATTTAATATAATAGATATATAAAACAAGTGGATTGGGTATATCCATCTTCAATGATGATGCAATATTTAAAAGTCAGGCTTTTGTACAGTTTGCAAAACAAGTATGTAAGTGAATAGAGAAGAACATGTGCAAAAATCTCTTCAATTTTGACTTTAAATATAACTTTGTTAAAACAAAATAAATCCAGCAAAATAATTTTCCCTTGAATATTTTGGTATGGGAAATCAGAAAAACTCAAGGAGTATGTTCAATTATTCATGATCATTAAAAAGAGAATGAACAAGCAAGCTCACAACATGAATATGGTTGTCAAAGTGAAAAGGGGTAAAAAGCACAAGTTGGAAAAGTATAGTAAATATATTTGTTTGAAAGAATAGAATTATAAGTAGACAGCAGAAAGACCAAGCCAAAGGAGGAATGAATCCCTCGGTCAGTCAGATTCTCTGCGTTTAATACCCTTAAAGAAGTAAAAGCCAGAAAAAGTATTCCTGAAATAATGTCTATCAGAGTTCCATTAAAATAAGGAATAGGGAAGGTGTAGTGGTTTCACCTCAGCTGGTACCCACTAAAGCTGCTCTCTCATTCTGCTCTGCAAACAAAGGAGAGAAAATATAATGAAGGGTTTCATGAGTTGAAATAAGTACCATGAGAGATTCCTTGCTGAACATCGGCACAGGCAAAATAGACTCCAAGTGGGGATATTATTTAAATTTACTGCTAACAGAATCAGAGCTTGAGAATGAGAAATAAAATAAAATTTAAAGACACTTTCCCCCACCTACCTCCTTCCAGGTGCAGGGAGACGGAGAATGGAGGTTATGGTCAGTTGTTGTTTCTGCTGTGTCTCAGAGAAAGGAATCCTTCCCCTACACCCTGTGGGGTCCCTCCCATAGGAGACAGTTCTTTACAAACTTCTCCATTGTGAATCCATCCCACAGGCAACAGTTCTTCAGACACTGCTGCCACATGGGTCACTTTTCCACAGGGTGCAGTCCTTCAGGCACAGGCCGCTCCAGTGTGCGTCCCCCACAGATCACAAGTCCTACCAGGAATCCTGCTCCAGTATGTGCTTCTCTCCCCTCAAGTCAGCAGGTCCCTGCCAGGACCCTGCTCCATCATGGGCCTCCCACAGGGTCACAGCCTCGTTCCAGCAACCACCTGCTGTGGTGTGGGCTCCTCCAGGAGCTGCAGGTGAATCTCTGGCTCCCATTTTCATCTGGCCCTTAACTTTTCTTTCTTCCTTTTAAAGTATGTTATCACATTGCTATCACTCATGACTGGCCCAGCCTTGGCCAGCAGATGTCCTGGAGCCTGCTGGTATTGGCTCTGCCAGACATGGGGGCAAGCTTCCAGCAGCTTCTCACTGAAGCCTCCCCGATAGACTCCCCTGCTACTAAAACCTGGCCACGCAGCCCCAGTATAGAGGGAGATCCATAAATAATAGAAAGATGTTTCCTAAATGAGATTCGTATTTAACAGCACATCCTTTTTTGAAGTACACTACTATTTCAAACAGCATACATATATGAGATCTTAACAGCATCTCATTTGGGGGATTTTGAAGATCAGGAGTACATACTGCAGAGTATAAATCCTACATGCCAATTATGTAAACATTGAATTGCAATTCCTGGGAGCTACAGAGAGACTAAGAACTGCTAGAAGTACTTTTAATAGTGAAAAAAATATATATTTCCTTTACAGACATGCTTTTCAATTAATTGGTCCTTGTCTCAAACCTCCAAAATTGTACTAAGATTTTAGTTAAACTTCAGCTGATGTTCTTAGAAATTTGTCAGCCAAATATCCTTCACCAAAGTTTTCATGGAATTCCATAATACAAAAAAAACTCTCTGATTTTGTAATATTTGTGTGCTTGTGAAACAGGAGATATTCACTAATGTTTTTCTATCACTGCATTACCACGAGAAAAGCTGCCCCGTGCCAGAGGAAAAAAATCCAGTGAATTAAACACATTATCCAGTTATTATTGGGTGTAGATGCAGTAAACCTGCACAATTAAGGTTACATGGTAACGCTACAAGAATGAAGCCAATCACGAAGTAGGAAAGGCAATGACTACTAAAGAGAAATAGAGATTAATATGCAAATTCTCAATTTTGGGGGAAAAAATAATTGTATCACATGTTATGTAGAACCATATAGAAAAGTCATGAAAATCAGATCAGGCAAGTGTTACTTGTAACAGCATATCATAGAACTGTATTGACATACCACAGTTGACACAATTATACAATTCTATATAGTGCTTCATAGCTACCCCGACCTACACTGATACAACACAGCTAAAAGTTCTCAAACTGCAATGCTAATTAATATTTCCATGGAAGACGTATGTCATGAAAAGGGGTTAACAGCATGGTTAACAATGAGGGAATCTAACATCACTAATGAAAGTGGGTACAGTATTGTCATAAATTTCAAATGCAAGGTTCTATCATGAACTTTGAAATAGGCTTGGAAAAATTATTAATTCATTTGAGGTCCACAGAATGGGACACGTTTGGACTGCCAAAGGGAATCACAAGATGTCAAGAAATAGCTTATCTAATGAAAGTGACTCAAAAGACATCCCCACTGAATAACAGGAAGAAAGACATGACTTTCATGCCCTCCTGTAACAGTTGCAAATGTATATAATAATTTATGGTGCTCTTAAATGTCAAGTAACAAAAATAAAGAAAAATCAAGTTTACCAGTGCAAGCACCACACGTAATCAACTCTAAGCAGACTTTCTAGAGGGAGCAATTTGTAAATACTAACAAGAAAAACCCAAGATTAAGCTGTCATTGCTAAACCATTTTAGATAAATGACACACCAAACAACAGGAATGCAGGGAAATTATGATTTAAGACACTATATTTTTAGCTCTTACAGAAGATTTATATAGGATATTTAATGGAAGTAAGGAAGTTAAAAGAGGATCCAAGTCTAATGGATGCATTTTAGTCAAGATGTCAGGTTCAAAACTGTGATAACTGTAGTTTAACAACCAGTGATCTACAAGAGATTACACTGAATTATCCATCAGCCCCCAGAATATATTGAACTCTTATACTGTTTGTGTTGCAAATACACCTTATTGAATTTCGCCTCTGTTGAACTGCAGAATTTGATTGGGTTTGGGTTACAGATTGCTATATCTTCTTAAAGAACAAGAGCTTATTTTACAAGTTTGTAGGAACATTTAAATGTTAATAACACTAGCAAAAATCATCCAACAAATTATTTTCCTGTTTCACAATTAGTATAAGTAAATGTAATTGATTCTATCTTCAAAGAAAACAAATTCATGATCAGAGAAATACATTTTTGACTCAATCTTAGCAGTTGTAGGATCAAAGAATAATCCCTGAGCTGTTTCCATCAGAGATTGCTTTGTGTGTCATGAAGATTTGCTATATTAGACAAAATATATAACTATATGACAAAATATATATCTATAGCTTTTCAAGCTCACAAGTAACCACTCATGAAGGATCCAGGAAAAACATAATTTTCTTATTTTCTCTAGAATTCCAGCGTCTCCTACCTGGGCATATTCAACTTGACACTAGTTAAAGACACTGTTTTGAAAAACAGTAGCTAGCATTCACTAGAGGTTTGTATGGAGAACCCCGCAGAAGACCATATGTAAGAGTCGGTCAGAAGATGGATATTGTCTCAACGTTGTCACCAGGGACTTGGACATTTTCAGGTACCCCAAAACCTGAGTTAAGGCCTTGACTGAAGTTTGCAGAGCCATCCTGCCTGACACAGAGCAGCTGCCAGGTGCTGCTACCTGGACCGAGACTGGAATGTGGTTCCTATGGAAGCCAGGGTGCAGATACTCTGGAACAATGGACAGTGCGGCTGAAAGTGTACTGTACTCCTTTCTCTGTTAAGGAGGAAGGGAACGACACATCTCGAGTCCTCCCCACAAAGGGAACGATACATCTTGGACTTATTCTCTAGAGCCAGGGAGCCATGATGGATGCAAAACCTATCCCTTTGCAAAAGGCCATTCGACTGACTGACACTCCTCTTTGGACATGTGTGGGCAAAGGTCCATGGGACAAAGGAGGAGCCCCGGGATATAAAGAAGGCCTCTCATCAACCAACGGAGAGGAATTCGCCCCCCCACTGAAGAAATTGACAGTCTGTAGGGACGCCTTGAGGACTTGTCAGGCGGTGGTAGCTATATACCCTTTCTCTCTCCCTCTCTCTCTCTTGCTTTGCTTTTCTCTACCTCATTTTTCATCTATCATGCTGCTGCTTTTTGGGAACATAATAAAGTTTTGCTGTTTGATCAAAGCTAACGTGTTTTTGCACTCTGAGATCATGGTAACGAACCATCATGCATCCTGCCAAATTCAAGTGGACACCACAGAGTCTTGACTGGCCAATGTCGCTCTATTTGTTCTTATACTTTTGGAGAAACCTGTACATTGGCATGTGTAATTGCAGAGAAATCAGCTTGAGAACCTCATATGTTTGCATGAGTAGCTGCCGTAAGGGAATCTGTCACGGTGCCATGTGCCAGCCTGTGCTGCACACTGGTGAATGTTATGAAAAAATAACATCCATCCTCTTTAGAGAAGACATATGAAGAAGGCTCAAGGGTATTTGAGGGAGGAGGAAGTTTTGCACAACAGGTTCTGCGTAAAATGCAGTGGGAAAGTCCATCTGGAATCTATCTGTTGTCACCTGAAAGCACAATTCCCAGCATCTGAATGGATGTAGGAATTACTTGTTATCTGTGTTGCTCTTCTTATCCTATCTTATTAAACTAGCTATCCACATCAATATTGATTCTGGGCAGAGTGGGTAGTGTATTTCCTCCACTGTTCCCAGAGAATAGCTCCACACACACAGCAAAGTGGTTGGTATTAAGGCGAAGCAGGAACTCATTGTTTTTATATCAGCGTGTATCCAAACAGAGCACACTACAAAGATAAGCACTGCTGCTGAGCAAACTTTGTGTCCCACACAAGAGTTTGCTACTTGGCAGCTGCTACTCTTATAGCATGCACTATATATGTATATATACACACAAATATATGTATGTTTATAAGACTGACTTTATCAGCCCCATGTTTGGCATCAAAAAGACTGTAATGGGTTAACCTTGGCTGGCTGCCAGGTGCTCACAGTCTCTTTAACTCCTTTTTCTCCCCCAAAAGTCAGGCAGGGGAAAAGAATTCGATGGCAAACGGTGGGTTGAGACAAGGCAGTTTACTAAAAAATGAAAGCAAAGCAAAGCGAAGCCCGCGCAAAAGCAAAACACTAATCTAATCTCTACTTCCCATCCGCGGCAATGACCGGCCACATCTAAAGAAGTAGGGCTTCAACACGTGTAGTGGCTCTCTTGGTAAGCCACCATGAGAGACTGTGGATGCCCCCCCCTCTTCCTGCTTCTCCCCAGCTTTATACCTGAGCTGACGTCATATGGTATGGAATATTCCTTTGGTCAGTTTGGGTCAGCTGGCCCACTTGTGTCCCCTCCCAAAATCCTGTCATCAGCTGGGGAAGGGACACTACAGTCCCAGTACTGTGCTCAGCAGTAGCCAAAACACTGGCATATTATCAGCACCCTCCAGTCACTAATGCACAGCACAGCACTGTGAGAGCTGCTGTATAGGAAATGGGCTCCATCTCAGACAGACCCAATACAACCTAACAATTATAGCACCAATAGAACTGAATTTGGTTTTGTCCTATTACTTGGAAAAAGCTACTGCAAACATTAAAAAAAGACCATTACATATGCAAATTCTCACCAATTCCAGTTACCCATGAGTCTTTAGGATTTTTTTATTTCAGGACAAAGGATTCCCCAAAGCTTCTAAGTTTTTGTCTTTCCATGTTATCCATCTGGGAATGCTATAGCTATGTTTGTACAGACTGAGCAAAGATATGTATTCCTTTGATTAGTTTGTAATCATGAACTATACACTAATAAAAGAAGAGACAAAGCAGAAACCAAGTACAATATACATCAAAGGTTTTTCAAATGTGAAAGTTCACCTCTAATACCATTCTCTTTTTATAACAGCTGCAGACTTGTGCCATTCAAAAACAAAAGACATTTTTGTCAAAACCACTTTTCCCCCGTTATAGAGATCCTTTCTTAATGGAAAGATAAGGAGGCAAAAGGTGAGTCTTTGAAACAGCAACTGCAAACCATGAATGAGTACAAATAATAAATATAAATGCACAATCAACACCAGCATCTTACCAGAAAAGAAAGCCTAAACATTTTGTTACTATTTAGTAAAAAGACAGAAAGCGAGTTATGAGTAGGAAGGAGGATCTACCAATTCAGTCCACCTCTGTATCAGGGCAAACAGCTACTTATTTTAGTATGGCTGGAAAAATGCTCCTCGGCTCTCCTCGTACAGAAGCTGCTCTTGAGGTACTCATGAGTCAGTGTAATTTGTAGTGCTATGCTTTAAGCCTGAAAATGCAGGTCAGGAGCAAGGCATGAGCAGCTCAGACAACTGTGCTATGGGGCCTGCAGGGAAAGCTGGGGCTGGATCCTCTTTACCCCATCCCAGTCTAGGCTTTTCTCGTGCATCATCCAGAGACCCTGCCATGTCAGTTTTTAATTTTTTCTCTTAATGTTTTTCAATTAGTACTCTTAAGTGAGTTTGATGAGAAGGCTTCCAACAAGAGAATTTCCAAATTCTATTTCTAAAAATGTTCTTTTTACAAAAATCTATTAAGTGTTTTTTATTGGGACTGCTCAAAAAATTGTCAGTTTCCTATTTCCCCACTGAGATACTGGCTTCTGTGATTTGTCACAAAGATTATCTCTGTCACATTATGTGACATAATACAAAGAAACTCAGAAAATGTGATGTGACATACCGACTAATGCACTGAGCCAGCAGGGAAATTTAAAAGCAATACACATCTTAAAACTGAATTGAATTCTTTCTGCCCTACTCCATCTCTCCTCTCCCCCAGCCCAAATGTTTTCCCTGCCAAATGGTGAGAATCATCTCTTCATTACCTATATATAAGCAGCAAATTCTACTTGTAGCATTGCTTGTGACAAACAAGTATTTTCTTATAAACAGAAGCGCCAACAAGTGATTCGTATTTAGTGCAGTCCAGAGTCCAAAATCACATGTACAAAGACTCTTCCTGAAGTGGATAAAGAAATAAACTAGTAAAAAGAAAATTATATTTGTTGATTTATAAGTAAAATTTCAGTGTGCAAGAAGTCATCAAACGAGGGGAGACAGAGAAATCTGCAGTATCTGTGGACAACATAATGCCATGAAATCAAAGAATCATTCTAAGAAATGGCTATTTATTTTTTTTAATAACCTTGGCTTTCTTCTTCATGAACAGATGCATACTGCAGATGCATGCATCATTTTACAACTCCACAGAGCAGTTGAAAATGGGCTAATCACCAGAAATTTGAATGCATACTTGAAAGAGAGGATGCCACTTTAAGACTTAGAACCATAGGATATCTAGAATCATAAAATATATCTTCCAAAACAATAAATAAGGAAATGTATCTCAATACTGTGATGTAGTGTAATATTACTACTACACTTTTTGCACAAAACAGGTGCCCACATTGCATGGGTAGGATCTTTCAATAGCAGAACTAATTTTCTTTACAGGTTTATTTTGATTTGCAGTACTACAGTGTTGTCTTCGTGTCCCTCCTTTATGACTCTATTCCTGATGGCTCTAGCATGCAAAGAGAAAAAATACTCCACAAATATGTTCCTCATCATCAATAGTGAACATTCCTGGATTTAGAGAAATCTGTTCACTCAAAATCTGAACTCAGAGGTTATTTAGCAGCATCAGCATGTTCAGAGTATGGGTTTTTTTGTCACATAGCATCTTTTACAATGTCATGACACTGGGTAATAAGTCTAATTCTAGTATAGATATTCTACTATTACTCTATAGTGAAAATATTCTTTAAAGTAACGTGAATTAATTTTGAGGATTACATCTAAATGTGGACAAATCCTGAATTTTACACAAGAATTTAGTCAAGTTTCAAGACCATATTCTCAAAACATTTGGATGATCAGCTGGAAAATTTAGAGTTATTGTACCTCAAGAACCACAATATGGATAATATCCTATTCATAATAGAAGCGATATGGATTTCTAAGAAATCTTAAAAATACTTGGAATACAGGAATCAGTGTGCTCTCTGATTTAAATTCCATTTGAATTAAATGAGTTTATATTCAATGAGTTATATATAGGTTATATATAGGCTACCTCATAATAATGTCACCACTTTCCTATTTTAACAAGCAGTAAAAACTCTGTATACTTGGAGGACATATGCAGAACATAACATTTTAATCACTTTTACTCTGAAAATGTAATAAGTATAATCAAAATATCATAGTTAAAAAAAATTAAATCCCAAAGCAATGTCCTGATTGAAGCAATTTTAACATATAAAATTGGATTTAACAGTCTATTTTAAAAGAATGAGCTAGTGCAGAATATCATTTAATGTAAAGTATATTTGAGGACTTTCCACTTGGAAACATATTAAGCTTCTTTTTTTCTCTACTGTAACCTTCATAAACTCATTTAAAGTAGAGCTTATTAATATTTATATAAACATTTCCAGATTTTCATATGGGAATTTACATAGTGTTGGAAAATAAAGTTATTGTTTCGCTGATCTAAGAGGTGGCAGACTTTAGTAACACCACAAAAATCATACTTGAAACCAGTAGTCCAGTAACCTCAAGACTGTCCAACACCACAGGGTTGGACTCCACCTATGTTCACAAAAAGAGCACGGATAGCCAAGCTGGATACACACACAGAGCTCAGGAACTGAAAAAACCAACAACCTGGGACCCCTAAGTTTGGATAGGAGAAGCCTGAAGTAAGGTAGGACTGCAGTTTATAAAGTCACAAAAGTGATAGAAAAGTTGCCATTGAGTAAGTCCTGCTGTACAAGTCCACTTGATAAAAACAGTGGGAGACAGCCCAAAACCGGTGTTTCTTGAGACAGAAAGCAGAGGCCTTGCAGACTTTTCTACCACAGGAGGTTGTGAAATGAGGCAATTTTAGCAGGTCTAATGACAGATTAGACCAATAGAGGAACCCTGCATAGTGATTAAAAGGACTGAGTAAGTATGAACCCTCTGATGTGCCTGAAACAGCAGTAGATCCTGGAAAAGCTCAGGATAAAGGACCAGACAACATGTACAAGTAAACAAGACTTTCCTAACCCGCATCTAGTAGTGTCTCCATTGGAGACAAAGTATGAGGACTGGCAGACTGTCACTCTGAGCTAGGGGGGTACTTCTTAATCTTTTCTTTCATCAACTGGGACCTCTGCAAATGAGCAAGTAATTCTCCTTTTCAATAGCATGCTGGACCACTATGGTACTTGATATAGAAATGTTATCGACCTTCCCATCAAAAGGAAAAAAAATCCAGAGCATCCATTATTATTTCATACAGAAGCTTTAATATTTACAAGATGTCTGCTCAGAGATGTTTTCACCTGTCAACAGAGAGGTTTGAAGTCAGAAATAAGGGGTACCTCCATAAAAAAGGAGGAAAAAGAAATCTAAATTATCCTATAAGAGAAACAAATCTTTCCTCACATGTAAGGTGGCCTGTAGGATGATAGTCACTTGATCTTGCAGCAATTAATTTTTGCACACACTGTACAAGGAACATGAAAACATCTTGCTTTCTGCTCTGTGCCAAGCTGGTGTTCTGAAGACACAATTAAAGGCTACTGAAATCCAAATCTCTTCCACTGATTTTGCATTAGGTAGATAAATCTGAAGTCAGCTGAACCATACAACATTGTTAAACTGCACTGAGGGGGCAACTGAGGTTAAATTCTACCTGAGAAGCAACCACAAAAATTATACTTAAAAGACATGTTGAATCCACATTTTCAAGACAAATTACTTTTGCCATACTACAATATCAATCTTTATTTCTTTCAATCTAACCAATGAAAGACACATGCCATGTCAAATTCCACTCATTTTTATAGCTCCATTTCCCTCAAAGACAAACAAAGGGACAAGCATGACGTCACTAATTATGATTTAAAAATTGACTACAAACTACTTTGTGTTTATGCCATAAATATGAGATAGGAGATATCCTATTCTAAGCTTTCCAAATGCTTAGAAATCATGGCATTTGCAAGTATGATTTAAGTGTGAGATTTTTGTTTCAAGTAAAGTAAATAAAGCATATATCCTAGTATAAAATTAATTGCAGTGAAAATGGTATACACAATACAATATTTGGACACAAGTTTCCCTATTCCAGCTCTGAAAACTTGTCTTCTGTATTGTCATATACAGTATGTTAAAAAGGCTTAATAACTTAATTTATAAGAGGTTTTCCACAGTGTTTCATACTCTTACAATTAAAGCAAACAGTACTAAATGGCAAATCCTACAACTAAACTAAGAAGTACTCAATAATAAACATCAAAATTAAATTATCAATTTCAATGTGAAGAAAGAGAAAAGACAACCAACATTTCTCACACTTTTCCAATAATACATTGATATTTACAATCACTTCTTTTTTCCTGGTTGAAAAGTAAAATCCTTTCAAAATTGTGTTTTTTATTAGCTTTTCTAATGATGTGTACAGCTTACTAAGAAGCTAAGGTCACCAAATGTATTGTTTTGAATGTGTTCAGATTCTACAAAAATTTCTAAAATTTGACAAAATGAACTGATTCTGCTGCATGATACAGCTCAACAGAGAAAAACATCATGAATGATCTGTTAATCTCTCTACTTTCCCACAGCTGAAGTACTCAGTAGAGATTATTCACATCACAGGAGAACAAGAATTCCTTGATAAGGAAGAAGCAGTTATCAAGGAGACTGACAGATGTATATGTAGCACTGATTTCTAATGTGTAAAACCTCAGGTTTGAGAGGTGGGCACATGTGAACCTCATGAAGCTCACCAAAGACCAAGTGCAAGGTCCTGCATCTGAGTCAGGGCAATCCCAAGTACAAATACAGGCTGGGCAAAGAATGGATTGAGACTAGCCCAGAGGAGAAGGACTTGGGAGATTAAGTGGATAAGAAGCTCAACATGACCCAGCAATGTGCACTTGCAGCCCAAAAAGCCAACCATGTCCTGGGCTGCAGCAAAAGTACCATGACAAGGTGAGGGAGGTGATTCTGTCCCTCTACTTTGATCCTATGAGACCTCATCTGGAATACTACATTTAGCTATGGAGCCTCCAGCACAAGAAGGATGTGGATCTGTTGGGGTGAGTCCAGATGTGAGCCATGAAGATGATCAAAGGGCTCGAGCATTTTGAGAGAGTTGGAGTAGTTAGTCTGGAGAGGGGAAGACTCCAGGGAAGCCTCATAACAGCCTTCCAGTACCTTAAGAAGGCCTTCAAGAAATCTGGAGAGGGAGACATTTCACAAGGACAAGGGGGAATGGCTTTCAACTGAAAGAGGGCAAATTTAGACAAGATATTAGAAAGAAACTCTTTACTGTGATGGTCATGATACACTGGAACTGACTGCCCAGAGAAGCTGCAGATGTGGCATCCCTGGAAGCACTCAAGACCAAGCTGGATGAGGCTTTGAGAAACCTGCTCTAGTGGAAGCTGTCCATACCCATGACAAGGGGGTTAGAACTAGATGATCCTCAAAGAAGCACATGTAGTATCTTCAATTCATTATTTCGTTGTGTTCGGATCTCCCAAAGACCAATATAACTTCAGTGTACTATTAGCATTTATATATTCATCTCTGACTTCTGAAATTTCTCTACAATTGGAATTATCTACGCTATACTTAATGCCACACCATGAAGAAGAAATTTCAATTTTCCCTTCACTTAACTCTCGACACCTGTCCGTCATGGGCACACCGAGTGAGCACCTGAATAAGTGCAGTTATTATACCTTCCTCCAATAAAAGAACAGATATTATCATATTCATCAAAATTTGTTCTATTTAACAGATTTAACTTTTCATGTTAGAAGGGAAGCTACAAGTGGACTATAACACAATATAAGTATAGCAAGTTGGTTTTGGTTTGGTTTAAAGAAAAAACATTAAGTTGAATTACTTGGAGGGAAACATTTTAAAAATCTAAATGAAAGGTTCAAAACAAATTGAAAATAGCAGACTAGCTCCACATACTGTATATGCATAAATATAGGCTACAATTAATTGCGAAAATAAGGCAGTCAAAATTAAATTATAAATACTATGTAATTACAAAAAAAAATGTAGAAAAATATAAGACTTTTTCTTTAGAGTTCAAGGAACACATCAGAGAATAGCAGATTAATCAGATGTCCTGTCTCAAAGAAAAATTAATTACATATGCAAGTCAAACTGGGCAAAGTAGCTTAGCCTTAATGAAAGAGGGAATTTGATAATATTTACACATTTTACAACAACATTTTCACTCTGAGAACTCAAAATGCTTAATTTTTGACATTTTCTATATAAAATATTTTAATACATCCAGGAATATGTCAGCAGGTTGAATTCCTCCCACAACTTTTCAGAAGTCAGAAACATACAAAAAGTTAAAAAAGTTTACCCAATCTCTCATCCTGATGCTTAAAATCAGAGAGAGGAAAAAACTTCCAATCAAAATTAATACAGGTAAAAGGAAAAGTGCAGTTCTTTAATGGATATTTCCAGATTCCAACACACACACTGGCCGCCCTTATTATCCCACATATATAATATTCAACAATTCTACTGCCCTTCAACATATCCAGCTAGAGTTTGTCTCACCTCTGTGTCCTGCCCC
>VXBA01004775.1:3733434-3753569 GCA_013399895.1 Serilophus lunatus | reverse complement strand
CCTATAACCGACTCAAAGGCGAGTGTCAGGAGGATGGTGCCAGACTCTTTTCGGTGGTGACAAGGAACAATGGCCATAAGTTAAAACATAGGAAGTTTCAACTCGATATGAGAAAGAACTTTTTTGCACTGAGGATGGCAGAGCACTGGAACAGGCTGCCCAGGGAGGTCGTGGATTCTCCCTCTCTGCAAATATTCAAAACCCACCTGGACATCTTCCTGTGCCAACTGATTTGGACGACTCTGCCTTAGCAAAGGGGTTGGACTAACTGATCTCCAGAGGTCCCTTCCCACGCTAACAATTCCGTGATTCCGCGGGCTCCCGACCCTTTCCTAGAGGGAGAAGCCGGGAAAGTTCCTGTGCGGGCTCTTCTTTCCGGGGGAAGCGGCGGGCCGGGGGCGGGGCCCGGCGGCCATGGAGCGGCAGGAGCGGCCGGCCGTGCCGGGGCCGGGGCCGGGGCCGGTGGAGGTGGAGCGGCTGGACGGGGTGACGCGGGAGCGGTTCCTGCGGGACATCTACCCGCGGGTACGGGGGGCTGTGAGCGGGACCCCCTGGGACCGCACTGGGGCACAGGGCGAGGCAGGAGGTGCCCGGTGACTCCCCGGGCACAGCCGGGGCGGGCGAACCGCAGGGTTTGGGTTTGCGTGGTCCCGGGGAGGTGCCGTGGACACGGAGTGGGAATTTAGGAGCAAATCCTGTCGGCGAGCACCGACAGCTGATCTCTCTGTGAGTCCGTTTTCTTTCTTTTCTAAAAGCGTCATCTGTAGTTTTGTTGAATCGGCGTCTCTGTTCCATTTCGTTCCCCCGAGGCCTCAGTTCAAAGCAAAAGTGTCTTTTGAATTTTTTCTGTTCGTGGTTGTCAGCAGCAAGGAACCTTGACAGAGGTGGAAAGAGCTTCTCTCAGGAGAACATGTAACACCACCACAGCTCAAAGTCTGCACCTTAACTCTGTGGTCTTTTGCAACCTTTCTGCTAAGCTATGGCTAGAATGATTACATCTGCTCATTAGTCTGGCTGGATTCCTTGTAGGCCCCAGCATAAAGTGTGGGTTAAAATTGCCTTTGCCTCTCCATATCCTTCCTTACCCTGCTAGGAAAGAGGGTGTAGTTAATGGAGACACAGTCCCACAGTTTACTGCATTTTGTTTCAACATTCACCATTCTGATTCACACTGTTTGTGAACAGATCACTTGAGACTGTGTGGTGGGTCCTGGCATTTAACTGACTCGCTTGCATGGATGTAATTTGAAAAACTAATTTTGATTTTTTTTCTCTGAGTGTTATGATCATTTCACCATTGACTTCTTTTTTTTTGCTCCTTAGAGAAAGCCAGTAGTGCTGACAGGAATGGAACTGGGCACTTGCACAACCAAATGGACAGTAGATTACTTAAGCCAAGCTGAAGGATCTAAAGAAGTAAAGATTCACGTTTCTGCAGTACCACAGATGGATTTCCTCAGTAAGAACTTTGTATATAGGTACTTCACTCCAAGGCCTCTTGTGTTTTAAAGGCACGTGTTTGTAACTTGCAGACATACAGTGCATCTGTTTGAAGCTGAGGGTGGGAATATGAAAATAGTTTGTGAAAATATTAAATTATTAATGTGCTCTGCTTAATTTCTCCCTCTTCTATTCTTTCTACAAATGTCTTAATGCCCTGAATAAATACTGTGAGGGTGAATGAGGGGCCTCAAAAGTGATGTCATGGAGAAGTGTTACAAAGGTATTTTGATAGAGCACTCCTGTAAGAAATTTGAACTTGGCAGTTGTTGCCGTTGCTGAAAAAAGCAAACCAAAACACCCTTGATCCTGGATGATAATGCTGTTTTCTTCTAATTATATGGTGTGTTTTGAATTTTACTGAATAGTGATAGTTTCTGACTCACCATGTGGAATGCTGGAATGCTGGGGTGTGGCAGGCAGGGTATTCCACTCTAGGAGAGGTGTAGCTAATTAAAACCAAGCTCCTTTTAAAGTTAGGATGTGCAGTTCTCACAGTGTTCAAACTTCTGAATACTGCACATTTCACCAGCTCTTTAATGACAAAACCCCTTGATTTCCTCTGAAGTTCCTCTTGTTCTTCAAGGGTAAATGCCTTTATTTTAGTTGTCATTTGTTTTCCCTGAGTGGGAACAGTGTTTAGTCTGTTAAACTTTTCAGCAGGTGCTCAAAAGCACTTAATGTACACTGTAAGTGTAAACAAGGTACAATTCTTTGAGAGGAGGCTGTTGTTCAAGGGGAAAAAACAGGTCACAATCACAGAACTTTTGAGTCTTTGAGGTTAGGTTGTACTTGAATGGCTTTGCCTTTTCTCCACATTTAATTTTCCCTGCTGTATTTTGTTTTTTTAAATAATCTCTCTTACTTGTGGGTTCACATCCAGTTCATCTGGTGTGCTAGTTTTAGCAGGTTTGTAGACAGCCATGTGGAGCCTCTGATGTTGCTTCAGCATAGCAGGTGCCAGGACTTCCACCTACTTTGCTTGAAGTTCAGGGAGCTTTGACCCTTCCCATAGCAATCCCCTCTAATCTAAAGGGATAATAAGTAGAACCAAAAGAATAGAAACTCTGAGGACTTAGCATGCAGCTCCATGAGTTTAAACTGATGCATGTGAGTTGTACTGCAGTTCTGCCATAAGTTGTGTGCTCCTACCCCTATCTTTGTGTTGGTTCTGGAACTCATTCAGCCAGGTTGTGATGTGCTGCAGAAATCTGAATGTTTTTCTGCTGTTTTAGCTTTGCAAGCAGGTTTGCTGTGGGGTCAGATGAGTGTCAGTGCTACTGTAGGGGAGGAGATGGGGTGATAAGGGTAGAGAGCAAGGACAGAGCTGTGGCAGGACCACCATACATCAGTTTAGGCTGTCAGTGGAGCTGTGTTCTCACTTTCTTCAGCAGCAACTGTAAATGGGCATGATACAACAGTTCAGCTGTAGTTAGAGCATTGGTTCTTCTTGTCTTTCCAGTGACTTCAGTGGTTGTTGTATTTGCCAAATACAAACAAGCCTAAAATGTTTAGGGAATTGCTCTAAGTACTGTCTGAAGCAAGTTCACGTTCTGTAGAAGGGAAAACGAGATCAAGAAAAAATTTGCTTGAGAGTAATTTCTTCTTAACCCTGGGTTAAGAACTTGGAGGTTGTTCTGAAATGTAATGTTTACATGCAGTAATTTATTATCCAAGACACTTAATGTGAGATGCTGAGCTGAATGTAACATTTCATAGCATAGTATTCATGAGTCAATACATATCCTATTACTGCTTGTGCTTGGTTTTGTATTCTACTATCAACTGATACCAAAAGCTGTAGTCCATATGAAAATCTTCTGTTATCTAAATAAATATGTAACACTTACTGACCTCAGAAGGACCAGTTCTAATGCCCAGTGATTCTTTTTGAATTTTTTGAAGTTGTATTTAGTAAATTAAGGAAAACTGTCAAGAAACACATGAAAATAGCAAGATTTGTATGTTTTGCTCAGCTGAGGAAGCACATATTTAGAAAAAAATCAGATAATTGAAATAAATTTTATAGATCTACATATGAAAATAGTAACCTGTGTTCATGCACAAATTCACAGCAGATGCATAGGTATAAACATGGTGTATGTTCCTTGCAGTAGTTTTCTTGATGCTTAACTATTCTTTACATTTATAAAAATATATGGTAAAAGCCTAAAAATGACACACTTAAAGAAACAGTCTAGGCGAGTATTGCCAGGTGTTGGCCACAGCTGAAGTCTTCATTTGACCGTGAAGAAATTTGTGCTGTGACTCAAACCATTCAGAACTCTTAAGTTCAGGAGGGGATCTCACCAAAGTGTCTAAATAGTTGATGAGGGAGTAAAGATGGAGCCAAATTCTTCTCAGTGGTTCATGGTGACAGGACAACAGGCAATGGGCACAAGCTGAAATACAGGAGGTTCTGGTAATCTATTTAACACACAGAAACACCCCCTCTATTACTATGAGGGTGGTCAAACAGTGGCACAAATGGCTACCTGGAGAGATATGGAGTGTCCATCCTTGGAGATATGAAAAACCAAACTGGATACTTCTACTGTAGCTGACCTGCTTTTGGGAAGGATGTTGGACTGGAGGATCTCCAGATACACCTTCCAGCCTCAGCAATTACAGGATTCTCTTTGGTTAGTCATTGGAACAATTTGCTAAAGTAGGAAAGTGTCTAAGTGTAGGAATTCTATCTCAGTATAACTCTTCAAACATCTGCTGCAAACACTGATCAGTCACCATGTTAAGTTAAAAAAGTAAAAGAGCAGGATATTGCATCTTCTGTTATACTTGATGTGGTAAGGGAGCTTATTAGAAGCCTAGTGTTTAGTCCATGCATTGTTTCATTGATTCTTGGTATAAATTTAAATAATTACATTTCAGAACTCTGCCTTTTGATGTATTTGTACGAAGAGCAGCTGAAGTCAAGCACCAGGAGTACTTTATTTCTGAGGTAATTTCCTTAGTGTCACAGCCTCTTCTGTGAGTTATTTTGCTGATATATTGAAAGGAAACTGATTAATTGTAATTTAAAGTTTTACTTCATTAAACCACTTGATCTTAGATTTCATTTTTTTATGGTTTGGTGCCAAGGGAAAAAACTGCGAGGAGGACTAATTTTTCCTGGAAGTTGTTTTGTATCTGTACAACGTGGTTAACTTCAGTCAACCTGTTTCTGTTAACAAAAACTGCTTACATGAATAAAAATTCTAGTATAAAATTTATGAATCAAACCTCACTTTAGAATAACAACTGTATCATTTGCATGTTTTGCAAGAAAATGTCATGAAGATATTTTAGAGTTTGGTTACATCTGCTGTCAAAATACAAATCGAGATTTATTGTAAGATGATTTGTGAGCAGCAAATGTGTGGCTAACTTTACACATCAACGTTCAGGATAGGAATTTTTCAGATAACTGAAATTAGGAAGCAAACAGTTTTGAATATAGATGTGCTTATTACCTTTTATGCTACATAGAATGCTGTAAGTTCTGAAGCCAATTAAAATAGCTTCTTCTTCTCTCAGTTAATGTTTTTTTCCCATTTCTTGAGATGAACAGCAGGGATCAGTAGTGTAAAGGCAGCATAACAAAGTAGCTGAATTTCTAGATGCCATTTGTTTCTACCATATTTTAATGAAGCTCTGCATTAGATTAATGAGAAAATACAGGTTCTTTGTTTAAGTCTGTTTGTAATTCTTATTAAAAACCCAAAACAATTCTCTTTTTGTGCTCTCTTCAGGATGAAAAATACTACTTGCGGTCAGTGGGTGAAGACGTTAGGAAGGTGAGCTACTTGACATTACAGTTCTAATATTGTAAAGTTGCATTTGGGGAATTTTTTGTTTTTAAGCCTATTATCATCCACTTGTGGTATAACACAGACATACAGCTTACTTAGGGTCCCTTGGTTTGTGAACCTGACTGGATTTAGGTCAGAATATTAAGTGTGTAAAGTAGCTGCTGTTATACTTGAGCTTAGCTGATCACTGAAGAGTACTTTGCTAACTTCCCTTTCTTTAGCTTTTGTTGTACACTAATATAGAAGGATTTCTTTTGATCTCTTTTTTTCTTCCGTGTGATTTCTAGCAGCAATGGTTCAAAGCAGCTCTCTGGCTGTTCTTATTAATGTCTTTCACCAGGTCAATGCTGAAAAGCTATTTTCAGGTATTCACCAATGCTGAAGTTCTAGCCCTGTGTTTCATATAATGGGAAATGATAGTGAAATGCTCCCTCATTTAAATGTGCATATATGGTGCACTAAGTTATGTCCTTTTTGTTTCAGGATATTGCAGATATCAGGAAGCAGTTTCCTGTTTTGGCAGAAGATGTTCAAATTCCTGAGTATTTTGAGAAGGAACAGTTTTTCTCCAGTGTCTTCCGCATCAGCTCAGCTGGATTACAGTTATGGACACATTACGATGTAGGTAATACAGGGGTTTAACCTAAAATGCTGCAGATGGCATTACAGAGTTGAGATAATAAAGTGACAAAGATCAGAGAGTAATAACAAACTTCACATATCTTGAAGTAGTGAAATGAATCACATTCAGTGGTACAGTGAATTTTAAATAGATGAATACAGTGAATTTAATTTAAATATAGTGAATTTTAAATAGATATATTGCAAGGGCATAATATCTTAACTGGGTTAATGTATAAATCCATACTTGTAAGATTAAATTATGTTTTATTTTGGGGTTTTTTTTACTGTTTTGAGTTTCAGTTAAAAATCTGAAACACAGTAACTTTCAACATTTTTGTCTTCAACATTAATTTTTTTTTTTTATTCTGATGGTCAAATTAGAATAAAATCCAATTATACGACACATTGCCAGTTGTACAATGATTGCAGTGGTTTGTGTTTGCCATGTGAAAGATGCCAAGTAAGACTCTTCTAGCATTGCACAGTGAATTCTGAATAAATTTATTTATAAGAAAAATAGGTTTGCATTATAATTACAGAAAAGTATCCTCTATCATTAGAAAGTCAGGAAAATGAGGTAAGGGTAATAATGGAAGAGAAAAGGAATCCAAAATATATTTTGTATTATATTCTATGTCTAAAGTATGGTATGTCCTTGTGTTTTAAGATGGAAGAACTTGAGTGCTAGTTCAGGAAAAACACAAAGTAGCTGGAAAGGGATACTGTGTTTCCAGATACACTGTTTGTCAAGAATGTGCACCTAAGGGGATAAAGTTACTCAAAGTCTTAAGTTTTTTAAATTAACTTGGTGGAAGCTCTTAAAACTAATTCTTAACATGAGAGGGTTCTAATAATTCCCTCTTTTAAGCTAATAATTAACTAGTTGAATCCTATATATTCACTCTTAACTTTTGGCTAACTTTTTGACATCTCTTTTATTATTCTTATTTCAGGTAATGGATAACTTCTTAATCCAAGTCACAGGGAGAAAACGAGTTGTTTTATACAGTCCTCGAGATGCACCATATTTATATTTATCAGGTATGCATGCCACAGGTGTCTAGTTCAGAATTTGGTGATCTTAGTTGCTTTTTGGATCACGAGTGTTGCACTGTAAAAAATAACCACTAACATACGACTCGATATAAAAAGAAGTCACTAACTCTGGTCCCGTTTGCTTTAGCCAAAGCTAAGGAGAACAGTAGCTTTGCCTGATTGTTTTCAGCACCTAACTGAAGGAGTATGGTGTTGTCTGGGTTCAAAATAGTTTTGAAAATGTCAAGAAAAGTGAACTTTAATGTTAATAAGTTGCAGTTACAGGACTGTAACTAGACAACACTGCCATCAGGTTTCCCTGGTTTTTAGAAGACTTACAGACCAATAAACCGGTATTAAATATGACTCAAAAACTGTGATTTCCAGCAATGTGATAATGCTTTGTTACTGTTGGAAGAGTAGATTATTTATTCTCTGAAAACTTTCCTAGGCACTAAATCAGAGGTGCTGGATGTAGACAACCCAGACCTGGAGAAATATCCCCTTTTTGTCAAAGCCAAACGCTATGAATGTTTTCTGGAAGCAGGAGATGTGTTATTTATTCCAGGTAAGTAACAAACAGTTCCTGACCATGGTATGTTATTAAACAGACTTGTTTCTAATTTTTCAATTCTAGAGATGGTAAGAGGTTACTAAAGCCTTTCTGTGTTATAAGTAGAAGCATTGAAAGGTGTTGGCAAAACTTGTCTACTTCTTCCAACTGTACAATTAACGTGATAAAAGGTATTATTATATCTACCTACAAGTCTTACTGTCCCTCAAGTTTAAACTTCTGAGTTTGTGCTTTAGTAGATTAATAGTATAAACTTACCTTGTGAAATCTAAAATTGTTTCAGTGACCTGAGTTCCCTAATGACCGAATTTGAGTTAAGTACTATTTCTGTTCTGTAGCTCTGGCACTTCAGCCACTGTGAGGCACGTGATCTGATGAGAATAATGTGTGATGGAGTTATTGGACTTTCTAGAAATTTATAATCACCTTTGGGGAATGGAAAGACCTAATCACTTTTCTGCACAAGCAGAAAATAATAAGCTGCTTCCTGGACGGAGATGACAAATTCTGGCAGTCAGGGAAAGGCATTTGAATTATTCCTTTTGAACTAATCCTACTTGTTACTGATTTTATTTTCACTCCTCATGAGCTTGCAGCAGATACTTATTCTGTTGCTTTTATATTATCTGGGCAATATAAACAGGTCAGGAAACAAGAAAGCAGTAGGTTTTTAGGTAGTTATGTTAAAATAGCTTCTTTGCCTTGGACTTGTTACTTAATTTTGAAATTACCATGTTTTTCTTCCTAAAGAAACTTTTGGCTACACTTAGCTACTGGTATGTCACACTGTTACTGTGTTAGCAGGTTAGGAAGAAAGGCTGCTTCTACCTTTTCCATAATAACCACACATATTTTTCAAAATGCATCTTCTTTTTCTGTGATAGGCATTCCAGGATGCTGACAAAGTCTTATCTTCATTCTACACATGCTTTTAATTTGCTTACATTTACATATCTCTATACTTCAGCAATTGTTGCTTTCGTGTGAAGTTATGGATCAACGTAAACGTCTTGAAGGTCTTCTTAGATGTGGTACAATGCAATATCAGGGATAAATATTTATAAATAAACAAAATATTGAGGCTTTTCCTTAACTAGATTTAGTTTGGGTGACTCTGGGACTTGCTATGAGTCACTTGGAAGTTTTGGATAGTAATTTTTACTTTAGACATTCTTCCTACAGCTTTGTGGTTCCACAATGTAATTTATGAGGAATTTGGAGTTGCACTGAATATCTTTTGGAAGCACCTTCCTGCTGAATCCTATGACAAGACTGACACTTACGGAAATAAAGATCCCATGGCAGCCTCTAGGGCTATACAGATCTTGGACAGGGCCTTGAAAACACTTGAAGAACTACCTGAGGAATACAGGGATTTTTATGCTCGGAGAATGGTGTTACGCATCCAAGAAAAAGCCTACAGGAATGATTATGGATGAAATAACACGTTGTAATTCAACAAGCTTCTGTACAAGATTGTATGTTAATATGGAAATTGTTCACGTGTACATACTTTTTGAGACCAATAAAAACTGTTGATAAATATTCATATATAACAAAGTTGATCTTGTAGAATTTTTTCTTGCTTTTCAAGTGTATTGAATACATAGTTTGCTTGCTCTGGACATGGTCTCTTTTCTACAACTTTTTTGGAATGTTCTACTTAAATTTTTCTGAACAGAAGTCTTGATATCTGGGCTGACAGTATGTTTGCTTAGAAGTAACTGCATGCCTTCCTGAATATAACATCATTAAAGTTTAGAAAAGCCACAATGGTTTCTGAAGAGATCCAGGAAAGCCATTGGTGGTGGCTGCAATGGTCATGGTTTGTTTTTGAGTAATAAGAGGAGACTTAAGTGTGGGGAGTTTCTTCTCTCCCTTGTACTGAGACTGAGAGTGAGTATGGGAAGAAAAGCAAAAGCCAATCATGCCAAGTTAAGCTTAAATTGTGCACCAGCTTGACAGCAAGGGAAATGATTTACCCTTTTCCTAGCTGAATAATGTATTGTGGAGAAAAACTTGCCACTGCCCCAGTGCAGTCAGGCAGCATTGCTGTTTCTGAAGCTATGAAATACTTGCAACTAATGTGCCCACAAATCCCGTCAGCTACAGTCCTAGAATCTGCAATGACGTTCACAGTTCTGGAGCTTTATTTGAGGTGCTTTGTTACCAAATGAAAAGGGGTTTGCACTGTGCCTTTTTGGATAGAGCCTGTTGTTTAGGCACTGTAGATTACTTTTCAGCAGATTGTGATGCTTACAAAAGCCTTATGGAAAAAAGGTGGGGATCTCACAGAAAGGATATGCTTGTCAATGTGTCTTTGAAATCCCTCTGATGTTATTACTTGTGCTGTTTGGGGAATGCAGCATTTCTGGGACTTAGGTCAGTCTGTTACTTCTAGCAATGTTTTTTGAGAACTGTAACTTGTCAAAAGCTCTTAGACTAAATAGATATGTAATGTTAATAAAGTGCTGGAAAAAAAGCTTTCTACGGAAGAGCAGGAGCTTGAACACTGCAGATTACTCTTCTAAACCTGTTCTTCTTGGCAATTCAACACAGTGAAAATAGTCTGGTACCATGTGAATGGGCACTGGGCCACCTCAATGAATAAGCATGAATGGAACCAGCCAAGCGATTCTGATGGGCACCATTGTACGTTCTGAGGGTAGAATTTAAATTCGGGATCACAAATAGGTCTCCCAAAATTTTTTTTCAGAAAGGAACAAGGATTGCTTGTGCATACTGCTGGGACAGAATCTCTGCCTGTTAGGCTGGGGTAACCCCTTGGCTTTGTTGGAGCGGTAATGCCGAGGGCCCCATCTAAATTGCAGAGGTGAACAGAGCATAGTCTTTGTGTGTCAGGACTAAAGGGAGAGGCTCAGAGAGCCTGCAGGGCCAGACAAAGCTGTGTTCCAGCATTGTGCCTGCACAGCCATCACTTTTTACTATAACTGCCTCAATATCCTGGTACAGAGAAGTACTGTGCTGATCCTGCATTCTGCCATTTCTTGACTCTCCAATCACAAAAGGGAGATGATAGCTTGGTGTTCTCAGGCCCCCTCAAGACTCAAGTGTAAATAAGGAAAGCTTTGTAGAGCAGCAGTTGGGGGCTGAGCGATCCACTGCTGTCTCACTTGTGAGAAGTGCCTGCTGTGCTTTGGAAGGAGGGTGGGAAGGTTTGGGGAACATGGGGAAGAGGAGAAAGTAAAATGACGAAAATCCTGTGGAAAAAATACATTCACTGCTGTGCCTCCTAATGGTGATATTAAGATTTTCAGTAGTACTGGTTTCATAGTGTGTAAAAAGCATAAATAAGATCTCTGAAGACACAAGCATTCTGAATGCCATTTTGAATATTTTCAATCTCCTTTTAATTTTGTAAGGATAGCTATTAAATTATTAATCTAAACACTTTAGGTCAAATAAAACCCTTGCATCTCCCAGCTCCAGTTAGTGCTGAAGTAGCCCTGCAGGAAAGCTGCAATAGTTCACTTGTTTAGGCTAGCATGAAGTCTGGACTGGAAAGTGTGTATCTGGCTGGGAAGAGAGGGTCATGCTGAATTAAATGTGAGCCAGTGCTATAGCAAGTGCAGCTATTACATCTTTTTGCTGCCAACTTTAAAATGAAGCCTTTACTTCACTTTGAAAGATTTTCTTCAATTTCTTATTTAGTAACTTCTGTAAAACAATTACTCTGAAATGCTATAAAATAAGAAAACAAGCAGTTTAAAAATGTATTTTCTTAATTTGAGCATAACGTGACTAGTGATAAAAATCTGGAAGTTACTGTGTTAAAAAAAATTATTTGGTGCTTTCTAACCATTGTGCTAAATGGTGTGAAACAGACAATAAAGAGATGAATGACTGATGAAAGCATTAAAGGAATAACTTCCAGAGAGAATAAAAGTGGCCACACTTAAAAATCCATTATTGAAGTAACACAAAGAATTAGAGCCATTGACATTTTGTGGAGGTTTGTGCCTTGGAGACCTAAATCAAAATGGGATCATACCACATTAAACCAGATGAAGTTGTGGCAATAGGTATTAGAAAAACAAACACTGACCACTTCAAACAGTATGTTCAGCAGAGGAGCTGGGTGGTACAGACTGTCCAGGACTGAAAGATGAGTCAGACACTTACATGAAGATAGTATCTGAAATCAGCAGTTTAAACTTTGCCTACCTACCTCAAACTTTGAATTTCTCTAAAAAGTGACCGAGGCCTTTAAAATGGAAGTTCATTGCAAGCCAACACATCGAAAGAATTCTTTCTTCTTGGCCATATGAAACACAAAGGATGACAAATGATTTAAAATTTCATTTTTTTTAATGTGCTTGCTGTAGAAAGAATCAAATGAAAAAACTTATGTCAAAGTATTTTTCTTGTCAAACTATTAAACAGATAATTAAAAGTCTGCCTGTCATGTAAGTGCTGACAATTTGATGTACCTAACTTAAGAACCTGTTTCTCTCCAGAAGCCACACAGGGTCTAGGTTCTTAATACAAGTGCAAGTTAAATGCATTATGTGAAAGGGTTTGACTTGACCACAATCAGAAATATACTTGCAAATCTTTCTAAATATGCAGGATGAAACTATTTGCCTCATTCCTGCTGTTGGTCCCACAACAGGACTAACTTGACTAAGATGAGGACCATTGTACCATAGCAGAGGCTATATTACAAAGATGTGATCCCAGTATGCATTATTTCACAGCCTCAGAGAAGCTCATGTGCAAACTTGATTATTTTTTTCCTTGACCAAAACGTATCTTCCCAAACATGATGTTTTCATGTAGATGATACAGGTCTTGAAGATACATGTTATGAGACAGTAGCTTTTACAAAAGATTCTTTGTAAGTTGGTATCACTCAACAACCAAAGATTCTGGTATTACTGAAAGGAGAGAAGAAATTTTACACTTTTTTAACAGTTACCTAAGTTTGCAGTAAAGTTGCATGTTGAGATTTCCTTTTTACTTTGGATCACACTCTAGGAATGGGATGGATTCTGAGCTCTGTATATGGCTATTCCTGGGAGCAATGATCTCTTCTAAGTGGCAATTTCTGACAACAACAAGAGCAGATTACTTTCTTTCCAATTGTTCAGATCTGTTCCTAGTCGACACTTTTAAGAGCAGATTGAAAACATTAAAAGAACTGCTCAACCATGCAAAACCCGCAGCTCCACGTGCAATGCCACGTTCATACAAAAATGTTCAGAAGCAACTGCTGGCAATAATAACACAGATCATAGCAATGGACAATTTTTGCTGTGAAAACATTTATACTTCAGCTGTCAAGCAGTACATGAATTGCTTTAAACTTCCATCCCATGCATCAATGCATTTCTCGTGATGGGGATTGAGAAAGAGCTAAGCACACAGTCTGGAAGGGATGCAGCAGCTTTGTCTGACACCCAGGCTTAGGAGCATTGCTCAGTGAGTAAACTCTGGTGTGGGAGATGCAAAGAGCCTTGTTTTGCCCTTCTGCGCTGGTATGTCTCTGAACTGCTTTCTGTGTCTTACAGCAGTGCTTTCTTTAAAAACAACTCTGCTCTGAAGTGCCAAGTTTAACAAAGGAAACTAACAATCATGACTGAAAGTGCTGTCCGGAGAGCCTATTAAAAGAAAGAAAATTTATTCTGACCCTTGACGTAATGGCACTCTGTTCCTTTTCAAGTGCATAAGATGTTTATACACATGAACTAAAAACAGGTAATAATTTATTTTTCCTTTTTTTTCCTACCAGATGCTTTTCTGGTCATTTGCTTAAGTAGAATTTGACATTTCTCGGGTCACTTGGAAACATGCAATGAAGCCCTAGTGACAGGAAACCATCACTACTTTATAACCCACACTACACTAAATGCAAAATGACTGCCTGAATCAGTCCTCAATGGTTTCCACAGTGATGTGGAACAGCTAATCCTGCGCAAGTGTTTTTTGTCAGCAGGAGGAGAGAATTATGCTGTTAATGCCAATAGAATGAATTTAGTCAGAAACAGTATGTCTGTTACTGGGAGAAGCAGTGCCTGTCTGCCACATAGGTGTTACATGATCTTGCATTACTGGCTTAGTGACTTCGTGTTGCTTTTTTCCAAGTTAGAAACAGCATGCATCTGAACAATTAGGAGATAACAACATCAACAGAAAGCCACCTTTGTCTTAGGGTCTCCATATATTCAAATGTGTCTAAATCTTTATGAAGTTATGAGCATCAGAATAAACTTTTTCTTTTAATTTCATCTACCATCCTTGCCAAAATGAAATGAGATTTCAATGTAGGATCAAAAAGATTGTGAAGAAGTAACTTTGAAGACGATTTAAAGAGGCTTCTCTTACGGGTTGCAGTTTTTATTACCCAAAGACATTCATGTTCATGGATTCTGCTAGGCTGTGATGTGGCTCACAGCAGCACACATATCCCAGAATTTTCACTGTTCTTTAAATTCTTTCATGTATTAAATGATGTAATACACATGCAATTTAAAATAAGCATTCAAGGTAAATTAATGGGTATATTTTAACCTCAGTGCTTATACTTTCAGTCTGTACAACACACAAATACTGTTTAGCTTAGGAAAAACTGCATTGTAAGAAGCACTGTAAGAGGGAAGAAAACCATGTGATATTTTCTTTCTGCAAATAGCTTAAAAGGAATCTGTGGGGAAAATCTGACTACATGCTCATGTACAATCATTTCTATCTGTGCACATTCACAGTTGTAAGGGCTTAACTCCTGAACTGACTTAGCAGTCTTATTTAAAATAATTTCTATGCCTACTTTAATACATAGCAGTCCTGTTATTTATCTCTATCAGCAATTATGTTAATTTAGAAAGATAGAACAGCTCATCATAAAGTGCTTGTGCTAACACAAGGGAGGCAGCAGGATGTTATCAACGGAAGGACAGAGAAAATTGTGCCTTTCAGCCACATGTTAAAAATTGGACCCTTAATCATGTTTCAGAATTATTGGCCAATACTGATTAATGCATCAGCATTTACAGAGATGCCATTAAATCAGTCCTAGATAGGAAGAAGTTTACCTAAGTTTCTATAATTTTAGATGCACACAAAATCATTAAAGTCATCTGGGCAACTTCACAGAATAAAGGAATTTAACAGGTGCAGTTTAAAACATGTTAGCATTTCTCAAAATGTGAAGAATGTCTTGTCTATTGTAAAAGAAACAAGCATGAAATATAAAGAACACCAGTCATTACTATGTTGTACTAAGGATAGTGTAACGTTGCCCACTCCATTCAAAAACAGAGACGTCTTGAACTAAGCCACTAAAAGCATGAGAATCACTTAACTTTAGGCATTTACAGCTAAGCTTATTAAAATCTGCCCTTACAGTTAACACTGAAAAACAGGCATATACAAACTATGACCCATTTCATCCTAACACAGAAATGTTCTTATCTTTGGTTACTTCATGCCAGCTTTCCCCTCCATGCATGTGAGATGCCAGTAAGCCGTTTTAGAATTACACATGCTGACTACACAAATACAAAGCCTCCTTGAAGAAAAGTTATCAAATAAATCTGATTTTTTTAAACTAGGTCTCCACAAATACCTGATAAAGCTTAATCCACAAAACTTAACTGCACATTCCTTGTTTAATCACAACCACATCAAAGTGGTTTCACCCATTAGAAATAGTTTATTTTCTACATTGTTTGCAAAATTTATTTTTAGCATGCATTGTAATGAATGACAGAGGCACATTCCAGCAGAGTACTACAGCTGTTTAAAGAATGAAAAACAACCAGTCAGTTTTCCCTCCACAACGTAAGGTCTCATAACAAGATTAGTTTTACAACAAAGTGCTTATTCTTTAAAGTAATGCAGCAACACTTGAGCCTATTTAACAGTTATTGTAGGCAGCCTCCATCAAACAGGTTAGTATTATTTTCATAAGACAGCCATCCAGAAACTTTTGAAGACAATGTCAATATTTTAATAGCCGTTTCCAAAAGCTTGCAAGTCCTCTTATCTTGGCAGGCACAGAATTGTTTAGAAATTGGTCTCTGATCTCACTGTTATTGGATAGGGAAAGGGTTAGTCTGGTCAGTCTGAAAAGCGAGCAAAATGAGTAGAGTGCTTTGGGGGTTTTGTTGGTTTATTTTTTAAAATTTTATTTTGTAAGTGGGCAGGTGAATTATTTCAAGACATTTGCAAGCTTTCTATTAAAACCGCTTTTTAGGGAACCCGTATTTCCTTGACAGAAAAAAGTCCTTGCAAATGCTGCATTATCAAAAGGACCAAAAAAGGGAACCAATGCTCCTCGAAACACATAAGTTGTTATAAGTGTATTAAGAGGGTAATCACCAAGTTCTCAAAATTGAACAAGCTGAATAAAATCTCCAAGAAGGGGTCTAAAATAAAAAAAATGATGGAACTAGATTTCAAATTCTTCTATAAAGTGTTAAGAACTGGTTTGTGTGTTGCACTTTTTTCCATCAATTAAGTTCCCCTTTTGATCAACTAGGTACATTAGTCTAACTACTAGCAATAGAGCTAACTTTCAAACTGTAAGGTGCACAGTGTATGTATGTATAGTCCTTTCCATGACCCTTAATACTTTTGAGTGTGAAGAAAGTTTTCTTAGGAGTTCAAAACACTTTTCTCATTGTTCAGCACTTATGGATGTGGATAACCTCTGCCAAGGGCTGTCTACAGTGAACCCTGTAAGCTTTAATAATGCCAGCATAAGAAAGATGACACAGGACTTTTCTTCCACAGTGGAAGAGTCACAGGAAACCAGCAGCAGGGCAAAGATGTCACTAATCCATCAAACATAGGACCAAAGTTGAATAAAATGTCTTTTTTCAGAACTGAACCACAATTGTTTATGTAATCTTCACAGTGTTTTGCTAACTTGCTTTTGCCTTCCTACACTTCCAAGAAATCCAAAACCATTTGCAGCTACTGGTTCATTGTTAATAGCTGCAGTTGTCTTTAAGATTGATTCTAAGCTTTGTATATAAATGGACAGTTACTTACAACAGTAAAAAAGTTTCTCTAATACCATCATTGTCCATCTTTCAGTATTTCTTTCTCAAGAACATTCAGGTTTAGGGCCTCAATCAGATCAGGCTTTGAAAATAGATTTTTGGATGGCTCTAGAAGCAGATACAGCAATACATTTAAAGGAGGTAACAGATCTTACAACTGAGGCATTTTGGAAGAGCTACAGTCAACACAGTCTTAAAATTTTTTATGCAACTTGTAATATATTATGTACTTATGGCTTGATTCAGATCAACATCAATGCAGCAATCATCAAGAAAAACCTTACCAGCCCAAGGTAGGGACAAAGACACCTCTTGATGTGATAATACAGATAGTACTGCTAGTCCTTATGGAAGCTAGTCAAAGCAACAGCAAGGTATGTTGAAACAGGAATAAGCTACACCCTTATCTTGGTTACTTAACACAGCTATGTCAAAATTTGCAAGCCCCCAGGTAAAACGGCTACTCACTAGCACATGCTACACAATCAATTGATGAAACTTTGCAGTGACAGAAATGGCAAGGCACATGTAAGGAAGAAAAATGCATTGGCACTATTACTCCAAAGGTGGATGTTTGTAACTTTGTTTCAATTAGGAGAAATATTACAAAACTGGAAGATTTCATTAACTAAATGAAACACTTTTCACCAATATAGATATATAACTAAGATTCTTCTAACATTTCCTCAAGCCAAAAAACTAACCTTACATCTGTTATTGACAAAGACCAATGCTTTTAGCCCTGGAAGCCACTAAACTGGCCTACCCAGACATCTAAAATTCTCCAGTTCTTTAAACTCCCATTAAATGCAGTATATGACATTCAGCACCCAGGACTAAAAATTCTGCCAACATTTTAAGAATAAACATTCACATTTAACAAAAAGACATGTATAGGACAGTTCTTCATAACACTCTTTTCCAGGAATCAAATTACATCTGTTATAGTTACAGGGTCCCAAAACTCCTTTGCAAGCTACTGAAATGTATATTGAGTATCTATTAGCAACACAGAACAGATTTAGTATTCTCTTCAGAAAGCATCTGCTCAAAGTTGAAAATCTAGATGACGACATCTACTGTGTTAAAAGTTCTTCTACAAGGAATATACTGTTCTTATACACAGTCTCAGAATACTACATGAACTCTGAAATGGTTATCTAAGGAGGGAATGTCATCAGCAAAATGCAGTTGATCATTTATTTCCACACCAAATTCTTCAAGTATCTGTACAAATTTCTCATGCTCCCTCCCAATCCATGACCTCATGGTGTCAAACACTTGGTACGGTGTAACATGAGCATGAACTTCAATTCCTGTCTCTGCGAGTTCTTTCAGCATTTCAGGGTAAGTAACCCAAGTATTGCTTCCTCCCGAGTGACCACCATCCAACCAGTAAATTGCTTTTATGTTTTTTAAGAAGGCATCCACATTCTTGTCTTTTTTAGCTTCCTTCAGCTCATAAAGCAGCTGGTTCAAAACCACACAACCTTTACTGAAGCCAATCAAAGTAAAGGACGCTGCCCCCACGGCAGATGGAACCAAGAAGTTTGCAGCAGAGTTATTGGAGCATTCACAATCTCTCTCCCTTTCCGTGGACGAGCAGCCATTTGTTGTAGGAACAGACTGCGGCTGTGATTTACAAGCAGCTATTTTTGCATCCTTGCTAACACCATGCACACTTTTCTGGGACAGCAGAATATTCTGAGAGAGTCTGAATGCATTAACTAGCAAAGCATGGAGATGCTTGAAAGCTCCAAAATCAGTGCTGTGCTCTGGTGCTCCAAACATGTTACTGGTCACAAAGTTGTCGTAACAACTGAATTTGTGCAGGTGCATTCGAGAACACTTTATGACCCAGATAAAGCTATTGGGGAAGCGGCGAGCAAGGATGGTAGCAACATTTTCAAAACTCCAGTGCTCCCACTGAAAGTTTTCTGGGTGGCAAGACATGATGTCATGATAGTTCTGAAAAATTGAAAAAGATAGAAAAGATGCATTACTACATTGTGAAAAGACTTCAGCTCCAACGCACCCATATTCATAAGAAAGGACTGTGAGAAAGAAACATGCATCACAGGGGCCATCTTCTAGGCTTGCAGGACAAGAAACACATTAAAGAAACCGATATGTTGAGATTTACTTGCTCTCCTTTAATATTTTTACCACACATTTTTAATATCCCCCAAATTAACACAATAAAAATAAGCACATGGAAGTATTCATAATTTTTAATGACTTCATGCTGAAAGAATAAAGTATTATTCAACTTAGTATGGCACATAATTTTGCAGTATCATCTCCATCTGCAGAAATACCGATTATCTTATTTCAAACTGACAACAGACTTAGAACTTTGTGGCAAGCTTTCTAACTTTTATACAGAGAAAAAAAATCCCCCTCCCATTCAGCTGTAGGAAATCTTTGTTCACATCCATAAAGTAGCACTGGCAGTTGGGATTAGCTGCCTATGGGAAGTACCAGAGCATGTAATGTTCCAGAGCTCAACCACATGCTCAGGGACAGGACTTCGGGGTCTCTCTCTACAATTTCTTGCTGGCTCAGAGACCACAAGTGCCTCCTCAGGACAGGCTGTGAAAGCATCAGTGCCTGTCAGATTCCTGCAGGGTGGTGTCTGGGATGTCTGTACACCTGCTGCATGGGGATGTGGTGCTCTGCTCTGCCTGGTGAGGACAACTTGCCATCGGAGGGTTTCATCATCTTCTCTCCACTTGACACATCCTGACCCACTTCCAGACACTGCTGTCCCCACCACGAACGTGCCCCCCAGGCAGTGCTGTAGTGCTGGGGTGAGCCCAGAGATGGGCAACAAAGCTGCTGAAGGGTCTGGAGCACCTCCTGCCAGGAATGGCTGAAGGAGCCGAGGTTGTTCAGTCTGGAGCAGAGGAGGCTCGGAGGGCTTTATCACTCTCTACAACTACCTGAAAGGAGGTTGTAGCCGGATTCTGCCTCTTCTTCCAGGCAACCAGCGACAGGACAAGAGGACACGGTCTTAAGCTGGGCCATGGGAGGTTCAGGATGGACATTAGGAAAAATTTCTTCACAGAAAGGCTGATTAGACATTGGAATGGGCTGCCCAGGGAGGTGACGGAGACACAGTCCCTGGAGGTGTTCAAGGAAAGGCCGAACGTGTCACTTCAGGGTCATGGTTTAGTTGACACGGTGATGTTCGGTCATGGGTTGGACTCGGTGCATCATCCCGGAGGTCTTTTCCAGCCTCATGGATGCCGTGATTCTGTGCAGACCGCTCGACTTCCCCCCCCCGTGCCGCTCCAGCCCGGTTTCCAGAGAGCCCCCTCCCGCTGCCCGTCCCCGGCGGTGACGGGCGGGGAGCCGGTCCCCGGGGGCAGAGCCCGGCGCTGCCCTCCCGCACAGCCGCTCCCGCCCGGCCCCGCAGCCCTCGGGCCGTACCTGCACGTCCCCCGGGAAGTACACGACGTGGTGCTGCGGCAGCGGGGCCGGGCCGCGCGGGGCGGGCGGCGGCAGCAGCAGCAGGTCGTTGGCGCGGTGCGGCTCCGCGCCCGGCACCTCGGGCAGCCGCAGCCA